>JAODAL010005743.1:0-140324 GCA_025379985.1 Phyllomedusa bahiana | reverse complement strand
GTCACCACTTTGCTCCCACCCGTTGTGTAGAGAGGCCGTTCTCTAGCCTGGAAATGAGATCAGATTGAGGTCATGTATGCAGGATCTGATGGAGGCAATACTATCTCAGAACAAATTCAAACTCCAAAATGTTCCTGCAGTGTTTTGCATATTTACAATTTGTGTTCTAAAGTCATATCCAAAAAATATTTTTTTACACGACAAGCAATAAGGTAACAATGTTTTGAACTTGTGACTTTCAGGCTCCATATCTCACCATCCATACAGCTTTGCACATGAGGCACTGTAATTTTATATACAGTCATCTTCCCTATCTTATACATAAATTTGATTTGCAAGTATTTAGCATCTGTTAGTTCTGCAGATTCTTTCCTGTAACTGCATTGTACTGTTTGCTCGTAAAAATAAAAATGTTAATTTTTTGTTAGTATTTGGGAAATCCACCTTTTGGTTTTCAATACTGCCTAAATCCTTCTGGGCTCTGGATCAGATTCCCAAGCATATCTTGACTAAAATCGGGTCCCGGTCTCTTCTTCAAATTCTTAATGTTGGTGCTGACTGGACTTGGATACAAATACAGCTTTTTCTTCAACTCCACCCACAAGTGTTCAAAAGATCAAAACATTGTTACCCTTTTGCTTGTCAGTGTCTGTTCTACCTAAATAGCTTGATTATTGTATCATAAGGTGATAAACAGGCTGATGGGACCATTTTACTATGGGTAAAGTTATCACTAAACATGCCCATGTATGAGGGAGTCAGGAGTCGGAAGCGGGGGTTTTTTGGGAAATTGAGGAGTCGGGGCTTTGGCTTGCCGACTCCACAGCCCTGCTGTAAAGTGATCAATGCTACTGAGTGTTACACTTGATGGTGTGGAAGGAACTCGGGAAGTGTTATGAACCAGGTTTCCAGCTCTCAAAGCATCTGCCTATAAAGGGATCATAGCGTTTTCGTCAGGACAAGAAAGACCATTTTTAAGATATGGCAAGATAAAGGGGTTTCCAAAATCTCTCACTTAGAAAAAGGTTAAAAACTTTTGAGAATAAGTAAAATTATAGCATTCCTAGTACGCACTTCTTGCAATATCACAAATTTAAGCGTTTGTTTTTCCAGACCCCAGATCATAAGGAAACAATAAGTTTGATGACTGGTGGGTGACAGCCCTCAAGAAAGTTTTTATCATAATCTAGGCAACAAGAGGAGATCAAGACAAAGTTAATAGTGCTTTGAGAAATGAGGCCGCCCGGACCTCCACTCAGACATAGCACCCATCATACTTAGAGGATTTGGGGGGCAATTAAAAATATGTCAAAAATGAGAGATGCAGGGGAACATTCATCATGATACATTCTGCTATCTACGCGTTCAATAGCAGGGCTGTGGAGTCAGAGCCTATTTAGTTTTGAACACTAGTCTCCCATCATTTTATAGACAATCATCTTACCTATCTTATACATACATTATTTAGTGTTTAACATCTGCTTAGTTCTGCAGATTCTTATCATGTAACTGCATTGTTACTGTTTTGCTCCTAAAAAAATATCTAAATTTGGCTTTCAGCTCTGTCTGAATCCTTCTGGGCTCTGGATCAGATTCAAGCGGGTCTTGACCAAAATCTGCTCCCCGGTCTCTTCTCCACGTTCCCAATGTTGGTGCAGGCTGAACTTGGGTGTGAATCCAGCTTTGTCTTCCCCTCTCCCCACAAGTGTTGGATTGGGTTGAGGTCCGGGGACTGTGAGGCCAATACAGCAACTCTACTTCATTGTCACTGAACCATTCCTTCTCCAACCTTGACGTCTGCTTCAGGTCGTTGTCCTGCTGGACACTCATTCTCTTCATCCCCATAGTCTTCGAGTGTATGAAGTAACTCATCTTGTAGGACCCTCACATAGAGCTCAGCAGTGAGGTCACCATCGGTCCTGTTCAAGTATCCAACATCTTTGGCTGTGACCCCTCCCCATATTCTCATGCTTCTTCCACTGAAACTGACAGTTCTTCCAGTTTCTCGATCCATTCGCCCCCTGGTCCCTTAATTTTTCCAGACCCATTTGCCCTCCCCCTCCCCGGTCTATTGACTTTCATCTCATCGCTCCAAATCACCTGTTTCCAAACTTACTTTTCATACTTTTTTCCAAACTCGTTGCTGACGCTTCTTATGACGGGATTGAAGTCGCGGCTTCTTCACCTATTTTCGGGCCCTCATTCCAGACCTGTGTAATGTGCCCAGAGCTTGCATGGACATCTGTGATCTCACTCTTACGAAGCGTACGAGCCGCCTCCACTGCCGTGTCGATTGTGTTAGAACTGATCGACCTTGTGATGAGCGACTTGTTGGCTCTGATATTTCTCCTGGACGTCACCTCTTGGCTTTGGATGGACTTCATTCCATGTTCTTCCCGCTGTCAGGGCCTCACATGATGCAGTTTGGTAATTTTCTTGGCCCAGAGACGCTATCGATGAACAGGATGATGCTGTTTCTCTTTCCTTGGGAAATCTTCTTCATGGCTGCTCGAACCAGTGACCTTTCACTTGGGAATCAGCCTAATAACACACTGAGCTATTAAGGAATGTGAGGACGGGTTGTAATTTGTAGTAACAAGAAGAAGAAAAAGATTGTCCGACCACCAGGAGCAAAACGATAACAATGCAGTTACATGAGAAGAATCTGCTGAACTAAGTAGATGCTAAATAGTTGAAGGTAAAAGTTTTGTATGTGAGCCAAGATGATTGTCTAGAAAATGATGGGAGTCCCACGTGGATGGAGAGATATGGAGCCTGAAAATCAAAAGTTCAAAACATTGTTACCCTTTTGCTTGTCAGTGTAAAATATATTTATAGGATATAACTTAGTAAAACAAAAAATTTTAAATAAATTGTAAATATGAATGAAACATTTTGCTGAAATCTGGTCAATTGTTGCTTGGAACAGAATCTTTTTTTTTTTTTCCCCCCCTGTGGCAGCGTTTTGCCTGCTTCGTGTCATCAATTACACTCCTCGTGATAAGGCTGAAGATATGGGAGCAGTAGCACCGGCTGCACCCAATTCCTCTTGCTCTTGTCTCTGCATTGAACTAACTGGACCAACTAATTATATCCCATTTTTGCCCAAAACTGCTGGCACCGATTCTCCGACTCCAGCCCTGCTAAAAATATCAGATCTGGTATTGTTGGTACATGTGGTTCTGTATTGCAGTACACACAGTCCTCAAATTGCGACATTTTGACTTTTCTAACGCCTAGGTAGGAATGGAGACTTAGGGGCATGACTCGGTGTGATGTCACACCCCATCATGGCGGCGCTCCATCAGGACATTCCAATTATAGCAGGGACAATGTACCGTGTGCTAGTGTGGAGCAGATCTCTCCGGTCTTGCATACATTAAGGGGCCGTTTACATGGCATTGGAGTGTGTGTGTGTGTGTGACAGAGCCAGCCAGCCAGCCAGCCATGCACATATTCTGTCTGAAAACCGGATGGAAGAATGTGCATGTACAATGTTTTTCGGGCGCCCGGCGGTTTAAAAAACTTCTGGGAGGAAGACCCATTCAGTGGGGACTGCTGCATTGGTTTTCCATAGAAGCCCGCTGTGTTCGGTTTCAGACTCTGCAAAACTGCAAACCCATGCCGTGGGGACATGCCTTAAGCCCCTACGTAGCAGATGAGTCCAGGTGAAGCATGTCCAGGTGCTTATAAGCACACACAGCTGCACGCCATGGCTAACTACAGACAGTCCTCAACGTACACCGTTCTGACTTCCATCTGTCCTTTAGTTAAACACACTTATTGGTTGTGCTGGCACTTGTAGTTCCATGCTCCACAGCAGATAGCAGCTGTGAAAAGACAAGTTCCAGCATGCCACAGCAGCGCATTAGGTGAAAATGAGGTGAAATCTTTTTAACAGGGGCACAGACAACAAAACAAATGTAAAAACTCTTCCTGCACTATACCAAACGAAAAAAAAAGTTTGTGCTGGAGTTACATTATACCTGTTAAGACTTACATACAAATTCAACCTAAGAACAAACCTACAATCCCTATCCCATTCCTAACCCGGGGACTGCCTGTATATGTGCTCCTCACTTGCCCACAGGTTACTACAAATACTCTGTGACATGCTGGCACTTTTAGTTCTACAGCAGCTGTCTGTACATAGCTGCTGCTATAGACCTACAAGTGCCAACATGCCACACCCCACATTAAACGCTGATGCTAAGTATTGGTGTAATTAGTAAATGTGTTTAATGCGTGTTGCTGCTGCTGTGGAGCTACAAGTGCCAGAACGCCAAACCACATGTGAAACACCCATTCTAACAGGGCCCAGACCACAAAACAAACGTGAAAGGGGTGATTTAATTTTTTTTTTTTTTTTTAATGGGAATGTCATCACAAATGACTCGCTGTTTAATTCATGTTTTTATGTTAAACACATATTTTAGGAATTTTTGGTTATGTTTCTTTTAATTTTCCATATCCGTTTAAATCCTGCAGTTTTCACTTTGGCCACTAGGCCTTGTTTGCACTGCTTTAACAGCAGTCAGAGAGATGCTTTACAGTAGCTTCATGCACATAGGAGCCTTAATAATGATTCTGTCCCATAGACTTCTATAGGAGAGTTTTCTATTACGCAGGGTGTTTGGGAGTCGCGCTGATACGTGCGTACTCCCGCTGCGTGCGGGTGGTGGTGGTGGTGGGGAGACAGCAGTCCGCTGGCCCCATTGAAATGCGCCGTAAGTAATTGACATGTCCCTGATCTCCCCGCACGTACAGTACGATCGTATTGTGCACGCGGGGAGAGGAGGCGTAATCCATAGTTCTCTATGAGAACTGTGGCTTACCATAATTTCGGCGCAAATATGCCGCGAAATTTGCTCCGAAATTCCCCCATGTGAACATAGCCTTAATGTTGTGTTTTCTGCAGGTCGTTACGTAGTATCTTTTTTATATATATATATATACCTGCAGTGCCATTTTCTGCGACCAGTAGCGTTTGTTTTTCCATCTATGGACCTGAGTGAGGCTTCGATGTTTGCAGGCTACAGTGTATTTTTATTGATACCGTCTTGGGATACATGTGATATATTGATTACCTTTTGTTGCAGTATAGTGGGCGCCTAAAATGATCCAAAATATGCAATTTTGGTGTTAAGAATTCTATTTTCATCACACTATGTGATGTGTTTTAATAGATCAGAAGTTTACAGATTTGTTGATAGCTGTTGTGTACATGTTTTAAGGGGGCTATGTTAAAATTTTCACATTTAATTTTTATAGTTTAAAACTTCTTTTTTACACTTTGTACATGTGGCGCAAAAAGGGGGCGCGATCACTTGTACATTGTTCTGTATTATATACACGATGCAGAAAGGTGTACGATGATGGCGCTGCTATTACATTATGCCTATAGCAGCATGTAGTGGTAACATGGCAGCTCCAGAAGCCTTCATTAGGCTTCCAAATGCCATAGTAGCTCTTTGGTGCCCTGTGATCTCCTCAAGGGGCGGCTGATTTGAAAGTCTTCAATTACTGCTGATAGCCGGTACCCGCTGCGTATGGCGTGGGCTCTGCGAGTGAGCCCACTCTATAGGTATTTGTCAACAGTAGGGCATGGTTACTTCAAATGTCGGTAACGGGTTAGAGAAAATGAAGCAGATACTAATACAGTTCAAGTAAGTCCTTATATATAACAGCATAAAGAGCTGCTGGAAATCACTTTCTTGAGTACAGGAGTTTCTTTGGCTCATGTATTTCATACACGATGTACCAGTAAAATGAAAATGTCGCCCTCACCTGGTGATCAATGGAGACGCTTCTCCTGGTACATGTAAGAGTAGTAGAGGACCTGTAGTACCGCACTGTAGAGAAGCGCTACTAGACCGCCAATCAGTGCCTGCACCTCACTAATAGATGTAAGAGCAGTACAGGACATGTAGCACTGTACCATAGAGAGAAGCTATTAGACCTCCAATCACTGCATGCACCTCACTAATGTCCTGTACTGCTCTTACATGTAGTACCGCACTGTACTGTAGAGAGGCGCTATAGACCACCAATCACTGCATGTACCTCACTAATATATGTAAGAGCAGTACAGAATATGTAGTACTGTAGAGGCACTGTAGACCAGCAATCACTGCATGCACTGCCCTTATACATGTGAGAGCAGTACAGGACATGCAGTACCGCACTGTACTGTATAGAGGTGCTATAGACCGCCAATCACTGCATGCTCCTCACTAATACATGTAAGAGCAGTACAGTACTATAGACCACCAATCACTGCATGCACCTCACTAATACATGTAAGAGCAGTACAGGACATGTAGTACCGCACTGTACTGTAGAGAGAAGCTATAGACCGCCAGTCACTGCATGTTCCTCACTAATACATGTAAGAGCAGTACAGGACATGTAGTACCGCACTGTACTGTAGAGAGGAGCTATAGACCACCAATCACTGCATGCACCATATGAAGACATGTAAGACATGTAGTACTGTACTGTAGAGGCGCTATAGACCGCCAATCACTCCTTGCACCTTACTAATACAAAAGTTTTACAAGTAAAATGAACGTTCATGATAATTGATTGGATCGTCTATCAATCTCATCTGCTGCAGATCAGCAGTGTCTGTGACCTTGTATAACTGGTTTCAAGATACAAAGTCCCAGGCGAGACCATTGTCTGCTGGAAATATTGTATCCAGAGTCCATCGTAATGTGAGGGAGCCCTCTGTATGTTCAGGAAGTTCAATACGGGAAGTTGAGATACTAATGTTCATTTGCTTTTTCTCTCCTAGTGCTTATTCCGCCACCTCCCGCGCCACCTCTCCCAATGCCAACATATGCTTTTAAACCACCGCCAAGGCCAGATTTTGGCACCTCAGGAAGGACGATCAAGCTGCAGGCAAACTTTTTTGAAATGGACATTCCCAAGATAGAGATTTACCATTATGAAATAGATATCAAGCCGGAGAAATGCCCAAGGAGGGTGAACAGGTAAGAGGCTTGTTAAGCCTCTAGCAGTGTGAAAAGGTGATTTAGCCATGTAGTGGTATAATGGTCAAATACAGTTGTGAAGTTTTAGATTTCTCTATTGTCAACCCAGAATATACAAGGGATAGATGACGCAAAAATGTGATTATTAAGAGGGCACTGCACTAATACATGTAAGAGCAGTACAGGACATGTAGTACTGCACTGTACTGTAGAGAGAAGCTATAGACCACCAATCACTGCATGCTCCTCACTAATACATGTAAGAGCAGTACAGAACATGTAGTACTGTACTGTAGAGAGAAGCTATAGACCGCCAGTCACTGCATGCTCCTCACTAATACATGTAAGAGCAGTACAGGACATGTAGTACCGCACTCTACTGTAGAGAGAAGCTATAGACTGCCAGTTATGTTGTGTCCCTTTAATCCTAGCTGTTTCATAGTTTGTAAGGCCGAAAAAAGATAGACGTCCGTCCAGTTCAGCCTATTGTGCAAAAGTGTTGATCCAGAGGAAGGCAAAAACCCCCATGAGGTAGAAGCCAATTGTCCTCATTTAAAGAAAATAATTCCTTCCTTACTCCAATCTGGCAATCGGAATAAATCCCTGGATCAACGACCCTTCTCCAGAATCCCGGTCACTAAAACGTGTTATATTATTACATCTAGAAATGTATCCAGACCCTTCTCCAGAATCCCGGTCAGATATGACTGTAGTCTTATTGCGTCTAGAAGTGTCTCCAGACCCTTCTCCAGTATCCGGGTCACTACAACTTGTTATATTATTACATCTAGAAATGTATCCAGACCCTTCTCCAGAATCCCGGTCACTATAACGTGTTATATTATTACATCTAGAAATGTATCCAGACCCTTCTCCAGCTGCGGCTCTTTACCTAGAGCTATTACAGATGCTTTCCCAAGGTCTCCTTTGATGCGCACTGCTGCAGCCTCCAGGGTCTGCCTATGGCTCACCTGACTGAACTATGTCTGCTGGGCCACTGATTTCAAGAAACCTTGGTCCCCATGCTATACCAAAGGCAAAGATGACAGGGAAACTTGGCCACACCTCGGACTCCCATCACTTTAGTATAAATCCAAATTTAGTTGAATCTTTAGTTGGAATATTCTTAAAGTAATTGTATTTTTATGTCTGCAAATGGGAAAAGTTCTAAAATAACCCAGTTTGTAGGGATTTGTAGCAGTTTTCTAGACTTCTGAGACTGTTCAGAAATTCGCCTTTTGAAGGGGACTTTCTGATGTGCTATGTGGGATGTGGTTTTTTTTTTTTTTTTTTTTTTGGGGGGTGGGGAATTTCATCATGGTTGCTCCTGGCCATAAATGTTAGAACTTAAAGGGAATGTGTCATCAAAAAATGACTTATTGTTTAACTTGATTTTTATGTTAAACACATTTTAGGAATTTTTTTTATTTTTTTAATTTTCCATATCGCGTTCAGTATTTTTTTTTTATAATTCCTAAATCATGCAGTTTTCACTTTGGCCACTAGGCCTAATAATCGTTTGATACTTCCTGTTCTGTTTAGAGAGCTTTTCAGCAGTGTGCTTATATCAGCACAAGCAGGGTCAAACTGAAAGGAGACACCAATGTGAATAGATAACACACAATCCACCAGTCGCAAGAGGAGATGTCACCGCTCCCCCTCTCCTATGGGCATGAAGCTGCTGTAAAGTGTATCTCTGACAGCTGTTAAAGCAGTGCAAGCAAGAATGTCTTCCCCACAATCATATAGACTGCTGAATAGAGAAATCTACACTCGGGAAATAAAAACGGCTGAGAGGAAAATATGGAGCAGGGTCTTGATTTAATAAGAAAAAAAAAATTGGCGACATATTCCCTTAAATAAAATGTCTGTGCTGCAGTGTGAGCTTTCATAAAATGTTGCATCGGATCGGTGTTACTACAGTCATTGGACCTGGTTATTCATGCCGTACAGAACCATTGCTTGGTATGGCCCAGTGATGGACATGTCTGCCATGGTCTCCTTACATATTGCAGACTACAACAAATCTTTGTGGCCCAGACAATATGGTGGGATGTAATAAAAATGCTTTTTAAAAATTATGTAGATACATTTTTTTAAATAGAAACCATTTAAAATGGCAGATTACTCAGTGTTGCCTCTATGTAGTGACGCAGGCTCCCCCCCCCCCCTCCACAAGTAGCCACATATATTTTAGCAGCTGATAATACCTACCTGTCAGTTGCGTTCATGTTGGCGTTGTACTGGCTTGCTGGGTGTACCGCGTGTGACGGGCTACTGGTCGGTGCAGGCAGTTTTTTTGTACTTATGAAAAGGAAGGAAGTCCCCTGTCAGGTCCTGAATTACTGACTTGAGTCAGTGTTCACTGCAAATAAGCTTTCTCCTATAGTAGGGATGTTGGTAGCAGAAAAGAGAGGCCAAGTGTCGGAAGAGAACATTCACTCACACCCCCCCCCCCCCCCCCCCCAAAAAAAAATGTTTTATTCTAGTTTTATAATTTTACATAACTTTCCCAGCAGAGAAAACAGTGGAAGGCACAAGGGTAGGGAAAGGGGTGAAGTGAGTCCGTCATCTTTGAAAGACTTCAAAGGTATATATATATATATATATATATATATATATATAAAAGTCATTAATTAGGAGGACCACGTCCTCTCGGATTGGGAGGTTGATCATTTGTAGGTTATAAGAATTGATATCCGGTTGTAAAGAGAGAAAAAAAAGGGTCAAGGGAGAGGAGGAGGAGGAGGAGAAGAAAGCATAAGGGTATGTTCACACGATGTATTGCAGCGCGGACAGTACACGCCGCAATAAATGGTGTGCTTTGGGAGCTCGTGCGTACTCCCGAGGCGCGGGGGGAGCCGGCAGCTCACTGGCCTCATAGACCTGCATAGACATGTCACTTATGTCCCCGCACATACAATACGATCGTATTGTATGAGCAGGGAGAGGAGGCGTAATCCATAGTTTTCTATGAGAACTGTGGATTACCGTAATTTTGTGCCACGTTTCCCAGCGTATTAAGCGCAGTACGCCACGAAATGCACCCCAATATAAGCCGTGTGACCATACCCTGAGGGGGTACAGTTTATTTTGGGGCGCATTTCGCCACATATTGAAAGCGTACTGCGCTCTAATATTAGTGAAATGTGCCCCAATCATTACGGTAATCCATAGCTCTCATAGAGAACTATTGATTACGCCTCCTCCCCCCGCGCATACAGTACAATCGTATTGTATGCGCAGGGAGATAAGTGAAATGAGTAAAGCTTGTCTATGGGGCCGGCGAGCTGACGCCCCCCTCCTCCCCGCGACGAGGGAGTACGCGCTGTTGAGCGCGATTCCCAAAGACCAGGCGAAAATGCAGGGTGTACTGTATGCCCCGCAATTACGCCGTGAGAACAAACCCTAATACTGTTCGACTGCGCGTCTTCTACCAACTACCATATATCCTGCAGATAATGAATGGAGTTGAAGAATTAACCGAGCACCACTGTGTGCAGTATCTGGGACTTGGTGCAGGGCCAAATAAACTTTTCTATAAAAGGTGTTTGTTTTTTTTAAATATATTTTAGAACTTGCTGGTTGGCCCGTGTAAGGCTTTGAGTAGACGCTCTCGCTCTACGGCCAGCTTGTCGACTGCTAGGCGCACAGTGTTTCATCAGAAGTTTATTTTTAGTCAAGATCATCAAATCCCAAAAAGCCCCTTGTGTTTCTTTTGGAGCAGGAGAGCTGCAGTGTCCTGTCAGCCCCGTGTGCATTGTTGGTGTAGATGTAGGCCTCCATCCGAACGGTCTCTTTTTTTTTTTTTTTTTTTGATTATTTCATTTCATTCTCACACTTTTTTCTCTTTTTGTCTCCTCTAGGGAAATCGTAGAACACATGGTTTTGCATTTTAAGGGTCAAATCTTCGGAGATCGAAAGCCGGTGTTTGATGGGAGGAAAAATCTATACACTGCAATGCCTCTTCCTATCGCCAGGGAGAAAGTAAGCATCTAATATAGTAGTAGTGTGTAGAAGAGGAATGAATGTAAAGGTATGGTCACACTCAACAGCAGCACGTTATGGAGCTTAAGAAGCCGAGCAGTTTGATATAAAATTTTACTTGAAATTAGTAGGACTTGTAATCTACATGTAAAAATCTGTTGATTCTGAGTTAAGGCGTCAAGTGGGCGGTCTTATCCGTGATTGACAGCTGTCTCTATGCACACTCCTACAAGGAAGGCTTCCAGTCAGTGATGAACTGTTTATTCTGTGTAAGGGATTCCAGAATTTGGTCTCATCGGTGATTGGCAGCTACTAGTACATCTCAAACAATTAGAAAGTCTTTGAAAATTAAAGGGCTATTTGTTATAGGGCTCACAAATGTATTGTATTAAACCTTGTAATTCATACTGTAACGGGTCTATACAATATATCGGTTTCTCGATTTGACTTAAAGGGGTTTGCCCTCTTTCTCAGGAATTTTAGGACCCATGAATAAAATTTAATGCTGGTTTCTCTGTCACTCCCTGTTCGACCCCTGCTGAAAATTGCATATGAGCCCCAAGTAATGAAAAACGCCCCCGGGTTTAAATTAGTCTAATAAGCTAAACCCTTTCCTGTCCGGGAAGAAGGTAGTTTTAGCAAAATTTAACAGTAGAAAAATTAGTTTTTTGTCTGAAAGATCAGTTTAAAAACAACCTCTCTGCCCCAAAGTTTTGCCAAAGACCTGTGTGTTGATACCCCCTTTTCCTTGTTTATAACAGAACAAACGCAGGGGAGGGGGGGGGGGAAAAGAAGTACGGCTGGTCATTTGGGGAACCAGAGAGCCCCAAAAAGTGAAAAAATCCCCTTTTTATGCCTCCTTAAAAAAAAAAAAAAAAAAGTTTGAACAACGAATATGTTGGAAAAAACATCTTTTTTTTAGGGGTTCCCCTACAATTTTCCCCAAAAAAACCTTTTCTTTTTCCCAAAAAACCCCCCCCTTTAAAAAAAATTATAAAAAAAAACCCCCCCCAATTTATTTTTAAAAAATTTTTTTCCCCCCCCTTAAATTTAAATTTTGTTGATTTCCTTTTTTTTAGGATTTTCCGTAATTTAACAACACCCGTACATGGGGGGGCCCTCAACCCGCGGGATAAGACCACCATGGACCCCCAAAAGCAAAATTTTGAGTAAAGTGATTACTACTGAACCCCCCCCCCCAAAAAAAAAAAAATTAAATCCTTTCTGCTCACCCTTTTTTCCTTTTTTTTTTTTTGCTTTTTTTTTTTTACCCATTTTTTCTTTTTTTTTTTTTCCCAACCCCCCCAACTGCCCGGGCCCAAAAACGCAGGGGGAAAACCCTTTTTAAAAACAAAAATTTCCCATAATGCCCACTTTTAAGATTATACAAATGCATGATGGGAATGAAGTTTCCCAACAGCGGAGGCCCGAAATTTGACACCTGTGCCAAAGGCCTTTGCTGCCTCCCAGATCAATTGCATTTTAAACGTCAGACGGGCCTCCCTTAAAGTCAATAGTTGGTTGATCCCAGTGATTTCAACGGGAAACGAATTTTCCCTTCCCCCATTGGTAGGAGACGGGCCCTTTGGGGCGGGGGAAAAGGGAATTAGGCGGGTTGGGCCCAATGGCGGGGGGCCCCTTTTTTTTTTTTTTAAAATTTTTTTAAACCTTTTCATTAAAATTTTGATCATTTTGAAAAATTTTTTAAAAAACCCCTGGTGCAAAAGTTTCCCCCTTTTCAAAAATTGGGGCCCCCGATGGGGTTTTTAAAGCAGCAGCTTTTCCTTCACTCCCCTTCATCTGCCATTTTTTTTTGGAGGGCTTCCGGGCAGCAGCTTTTTTTCGCCCCCTTTTGTTCCCGGGGCAGGGGTAGTGGGGGGATTTGTAGTCCTCGTTGGGATTTGAAACCCGCACTTAACAGAAACGTTTGTATTCACACGCCGTTTTGGGGGAACCCGACCCTTGGGAAACCCAAAAAATTTGCAATCCCAATAGCGCGCGTAAACCGAAATTTAAACACCCACCCTGCTTTTTGGGAATGCTTTTGGCAGCGGGCAGGCCCACCCCTAAAATTTAAAATTAAAGGCCCCTTCCTGGGTCTTTCAGACCAAGAATTGAAAAAACCCAAATTCTTAAAGGGACCAAAAAAGACCCCAAAGAAAAACCCGGTTTTGGGCCCGGATAAACTCTTTTCCGAAAGTTTAAGCGTGCTTTACTTTGAAAGCAAAATAAATTACACTGCACATTGTAAACCCTTGTTTGGGTCCAAAATATGGATTTAAAAATGGGCCCCAACATCCCTTTGAACAAACCCAAAACCCTTTTTCAGTTTTGTAACCTTATTTAAGCGGGGGTTTTAAAACAAACCCTCCCCCCCAAACTCCCCTTAAGTGGGGGGTTTTGTGGGGTTGGGGGTGTTTTGGTGGTGTGAGTGTGTGGTGTGTGGGGGTTTTTTGTGGTGTGGGGGGTTGGGGTTTGTGTGTGTGTGGTGTGTTTGTGTTTTGAAATAATATATATTTGTATTGAATTTTTTTTTTAAATTTTGTCTTCAAATTTAACCCAAGTTTGTTGATTTCCCCAGAAAAATGGCACTTTTAATTTTTTTTGGTCCAAGTACAACTAAAAGATCAGTGAATAAAAAATGGAATCACTCCCTGGTTGTTTTTCCCACATCCCCTCCTTTAATTAAAAAGGTTTTTAACACAACCGGGGAAAAAATCGCATTTTAAAAAGGGTTTTTTCCATCAATTTTTTTTTTTTTGGGCCCCCCCGGGTTTTTAGGCTTACAAGGGGTTTAATTACATGTGCTTTGGGAACCCGGACCTTTTCCCCCAGCGTTTCCTTTTGGGGAACCACCCGGGCATTAAAAGTAGTGATGAGACATTTGCCCTCTATGAGGTATTTAAATGTGCTTTTTGGGGGGTTACATAAAAACGGTTCCCTGAACTTCATGATGTGTGAAATGCCATTGGGATTCCCTCAGCGTTTTCGTTCACTAAAACTCTGCCCCTTTTTGGGAAAAACGCCTGGGGGGGCCCCCTTCGTTCTTTCCCCTGCTTTTCCAAAGGGAGGGCCCTAACCTCTTGGGGAGGAAAAAGAATTTTGGGTTTTTGGTTCCCACCCAAGTCGTTAAAAACCTTCCCCCCGGAAAATGATCTCAACAAAAGATGGTAATTTTCTTGTTTTGGGGGGTTTTTAAAAGTGACGGGCCCCCAAAAAGGAAAAGATTTTGTGTTTTTAAGACAGGGGCTGTTGGTCAGTCCCCGATCGCCGATGCTTGTTTGCATTGTGTCTTTCCACTCCAAGAATCATGTCAGAAAGACAGATCGGACAGACCCCCCCCCATTCCCCCCAAACCAAACATCCGGGCGATCACCTTGTAAAACCTGATGCAGATTTCAAAATTCCCGGGCATTGTTTAAAACACTCCGTTGTTAGTTTGCTGTCTGGGTCCTTTTCGTGGGGCACAGAAAGCATCACAAAAGCGGATGTTCACACGGACACAAGACGGCGTGTGAACATACCCTTAGAGGAGGAGTTTCATAAACAACCCCTGTGTTTCTGGCCTATTGGGACAAATTTACATTGCTTAGTTCACACTACAAATTTTTTACCCGGGGAAAATTTCCAAACCTAAATTCTGTTTTGGGGATTCCACTTTTAAATCCTGGGAAGACACCCCCGTTAACCCTTAAATTTGGAAAGTTTGGTTTCTGTAGCCCACATTTGAATTTATAGCACAGATTTTCCTCACAACACGTTTCAAAGCCAGATTACAGTTTATTTATTTTTTTTGAAGCAGGTCTTGTTTGGATTAGTTTCAGGCAGGAGTGACTCGGTTTAACCCTATCGATTTGGGGCAATCCCGAGTCCAAATAGGAGGTAAAACCCCCCCTCCCCAAAGAAAACCCAACCCACCAAAATTTCCCAAAGGTTTTGCCCCTTTGGTTTTTCTGCCGAGGATTGCAAAAAGGCCCCTTTTTCGTTTGGGAAATTTCCCTTTTTTGTCATTTTCTTTTGAAATGGGAGGCTCCCAAAATTTTTGAATTTTACCCCAAATTTTCTTTTTTTAAATTTATCCAGCTTTTTCCTCCTCTTTTTAAAAAACCCTTAAAACACAGAGTCATTTTCCTCCCCCCTGATCATTTTAACCCCCTAAATATACAAGCACAGCTTCCCCCCTCTCATATAACCCAATTTATCACAAAAGTTCAGTTCCACCCTCCCCCTTCATAAACCCCTATATATCAAAAGCTCTGCTCCTCTCCCTACAAAATAACCCTATATATTGCCCCAATTTACAGAAAGTGGGCATAAAAAACCGAAGGTCCCACCCGTTTCAGGCCCAATTTTGGGGGTCCAAGAGGAATTCACTGAAAGGGAACACGAAATCAAAACAGAGGTCCATTTATTTAAAAATGATAAGTTTTTAAAAAAAAATCTTAATCTCCGCGTTTCGCACCCCAAACCATTCTTGCTTCCCAGGAGTAAAGGATACAAACTCATAGTGAACGGGTTTAAAAATAGGAGTAAACAGAAATTTGATTCCTTTTTTTACCCCTTTTTCCCACTATGATTTTTTTATCATTCATTTCCCTGGGGAAGCAGAAAAATTGGTTTTGGGGGGAGAAACCCCGAGAGAAAAAGTTTTTTTTTTAAAACCCCTTTATCATTTTTAAATTATTTTTAAATACATGGACACCCCTTGTCTTGAGTTTCAGTGTTCTTTCCCATTGATTCCTCTTGGCCCCAAATTGGCCCTTTGACCCCTGGAGCCCTTTAGGGTTTTTGTTTTGGCCCAAACTTTCTCGGGTATTGGGCAAAATAAAATTATATTTTCTACCCCCAGACGGCCAAAACAGGAGGAAGATTAAAGGGGTTTCAACCCAGTTGGACCTTAGGGGATGATTTTTTAAACTTAAATGATTTGGTAATAGACATGTAAACCCAGCTAGGGGAGCGAAAAAAGATTACGATAATTCTGTTTATTCAAATCTAAATACTACACAATTTTGGTGCGCCTTTTTTGTTCCCCCCTTTTCCCGGTTTTTTTTTTTTTTTTTTTTAAAAAATTCCCTTAAAGGACACAATCAACTACACATTTTGTAAAAAAATTTTAACCCTATATACACAGGCCCCAAAAAAACATTGTTTCAAAGAAAAAAACTATAAATTTTTGTAAGGACTATTTTGAAAAATTTTTGATTAAACCTAGAGGGCCCCTTGATCAGCAATGGTTTAAAATTGGCAAATTTTAACCCATTTTCCCTTGGGGCCAATTCGTGTTTTGAAGTTTGTGGGTTGTCAATGGTGTGCTGGTTTTCCCAGCATTAGATGGAAAATTGGCTTATTTTGTTGGGTGTTTTCATTTGGGTTTGGATGGACATTTTTCCTTCCTATCCCGAAATCACCCTAAAAGGCAATTCCAAAAGCAACCCAGTAATAGGTTCATGGTGAATTTTGGTTTAAGAGCATAAAATTAAAAAAAACCAAACCCCCCCATTGAACGACCCCCAAAAAGGGGTTAATTTTAAACCAAAAGAAATAAAAGGTATGTACAACAGGTCGGTGACTGAAAATTAGGAGAGTTATTGGTTGGGGCTTTAAGTGCCGTCTAAACAAAAGTGGGTGAAAAAAATAGATAACAGTTTTTCCCAGAGGGCAAAAAACCTTTTTTTTTAAAAGTGTTGTTTTAAATTTTTGGTCGGGTTTTAAAGGTTTCCCGAAAAAGGGCGTTTTTGGAAATTACGGATTACGGGTCCTGAAAATCGCACCCCAAAAACTTTAGCATTGATGGGGACCCAAACTTTCAGCTGCCTTTTGGATCATGTTTGGATGAAAGCAGTTTTTTCGCACCCAATATTTTTAAAAGGGCCCTGCTCCCCGACATAAAAATTCTAAAGAACAAAACCCAAAAGACAAATTTCCGACAAACGAAATTTTAAAACCCACCCCATCTTTTATCACCCAATTTAACCCCCGCCGAAAACGTGTTTTTAACCACTGCGAGCATGAAAAAAACACCCCTGCCCTTGTCAAATGCGTGTGACCACCCCCCCTTAGATTTTATTTTAAGTTACCCCCCAATAATTTTAAGGGAAACTTTTTTCCACAAATTTTGGTGCCAAAAAATTTTGGTATTTTCTATTTGAGGCCCCCAAACATCAGCCACACCCCTTTGACATGAAGCTAAACACCACCTATTGAATGGGGCACAAGTGTCTAGAAACTCTCTAAAATGCATAATAAATGTGTTGTAAAGCATGTATGCTTTACCACAAATTGCGGTAGATTTCTGGTGCAATAAACCTTATAATTTTGACAGTGTGCCTTTGTAAAACGGAGATTTCATACCCATTCAGGGGGTTGCTTTTTATTTTTATATAAAGTAAACATGGCTTCCATGGGGTGCATCCTGTTCAAGTGACTCCCTAAAGTTGGTTTCACACACAGCATTTTCTGGGAAATTTCCAATGCAGATGTGTGGGAAATGATCCCTAATTTCCCTAATTACTTTTCCCCCAAAACTTTTCAAAGGTTATCTTGAAAATCACTCCCCAGGTGGGAATTTTTTTCTGTCTTTTCCGCTCAAGTCTTGGCCCATTCTGTGTTAATTTTCTTCCATTGGGCAACTCTTTCTAGGGTCTTGTTGTAAATTGGGTTGGCGGAGGGTGGTGAGAGAGGGGCAACTGCATATAAACATTCATCACCTGAATTTTGTTTCTATTCCTGTTGGATTTGTAGTAGCAGTTACTTAGGAGTTGAATGTGTTCTCCTTCTAGGCCTAAAAGTTGAAATTACACACTGTGGACAAATGAAGAGAAAATATAGAGTGTGCAATGTGACGAGGCGACCAGCAAGTCATCAAACGTAAGAGGCTTTTTTTTTTTTTCTTTTCCTATGTTAGTTTTGGGATCTTTGTGAGACTCTTCAATTTTTATTTTTTTTGCATCATCATTTATTTTTAAGCACCATTAATCTGTACAACCCAATGGTTTGGACTACATAACAGGAGACCAGGATAAATACAATACAGGCACTAAATTACTGATGGAGAACCGTGCCCACAAAAGCTTATAATCTATAATCGAATACAGAGACTGAAGGTGTTGATGGTGGAGTAGGGGCAGCAGGGTCATTGTAGGGTGGACTATATTTACTATTTTGCCATAGGCAAACTTAAACTCTATCAGTTCTCTATCTATTAAACACTAAAAGTAACTTTTATTATATCTAACTCTTAACCTCAAATACACACTATTTAAAAACCTGATCTCTATCCTCATCATTTAACCCTTTTTGCTTCTAAAAGAGGGAATAATCCCTTTCTATCATCAAGTCTGGTGGAACCCCACCTATTAACAGAGAGCCTTATATCTATAGCAAAGTACTAGCTTCAGAAAGGGATCCCAAGCCAACTACTTGGGCAGGCCCGTCCCTAATCTCAGACACAGAACAAATAAGGACCCCTTGTGACAACCGTCTGCAGCAGGTGACATTTGTAACAGGGGTGAGAGATGGGACCTCTAACCTGATAAAGCCGGGTTTTAGCTGGCGAAACATGTCGGTAGTGGTCAGGCATGAACGTTTTAAAAATTGTGATCTCTCACCTCTGTCTACAAGTGTCACTGCTGCAGACGGTGTCACAAGGGGCCTTATGTTTCTGTGTCTATGAGATTAGGGGCCCCTCCCCAAAGTAGTTGGCTTGGGATCCCTTACTGAAGCTAGTACTTTGCTATAGATATAAGGCTCTCCTGTTAATAGGTGGGGTTCCACCAGACCTGATGATAGAAAGGGAGTTATTCCCTCTTTCAGAAGCAAAAAGGGTTAAATGATGAGGATAGAGATCAGGTTTTTAAATAGTGTGTATAAGGTTAAGATTTTAGATATAATAAAAGTTACGTTTTAGTGTTTAATAGATAAAAACTGATAGTTTTTTGCCTATGGCAAAATAGAAATATAGGATCAAAAGTCACTCTTTTTCTTGCGAGATTCCCAATTTTTTTGGAATTATGTGATTGTAGGGTGGAGGCTCCTGAAAAGATGGTCCTAAAGGTCGCTTGTAAGGTTCGATGGGGGGAAAATAGGTGCCAACAGGGGTTTATGTATGGTGGAAGCTCCTGAAGAGATGGGTCTTCAGGTCACTTGTGAAGGTGTTGATGGTGGAGTAGGGGCAGCAGCGTTATTTTAGGGTGGAGGCTCCTGAAGAGATGGGTCCTAAGGTCACTTGTGAAGGTGTCGATGGGGGAAGTAGGGGCAGCAGACTTATTGTAGGGTGGAAGCTCCTGAAGAGATGGGTCCTCAGGTCACTTGTGAAGGTGTTGATGGTGGAGTAGGGGCAGCAGGGTTATTGTAGGGTGGAGGCTCCTGAAGAGATGGGTCCTCAGGTCACTCGTGAAGGTTTTGATGGTGGAAGAGTCTGATGTGTTAGGAAGGGAGTATGGGAAAAGCACAGGAGAAATATTGGAAGTGGTTGTCTGAGTAGAGAAGACAATTCTGTGAGGATCAGAGATTGCATGAGGTGGGGTAGGGTTATTGTGGTATCTACCACTCTGATGGCAATACAGTCTGCAGAGCCTGATGTGCAATATCAACATATAGTGGTAGACACCAGTGTACACAGGCTCTGCAGACTGTATATTACCTCCATACAGTGACCATATAGTGGTAGACACCATTGTACACGGGCTCTGCAGACTGTATATTACCTCCATACAGTGACAATATAGTGGTAGACACCAGTGTACACAGGCCCTGCAGACTGTATATTACCTCCATATAGTGGTAGATACTAGTGTACACAGGCGCTGCAGACTGTATATTACCAATATACAATGACCATATAGTGGTAGATACTAGTGTACACAGGCTTTGCAGACTATATATTACCACCATACAGTGACCATATAGTGGTAGATACCAGTGTACTCAGACTCTGCACACATACAAGTGATTACAGAGCAGTTACATTTCGGGACTCGTGTGTGACGTCTTCTATGACTGGAGTGGTTCTCTTTCCTTTTTCTTCTCCATCTGGTCTATATTGCCATGGCTACTTTCTTGCCACAACTCGTTGATGAAGAATTTTCCACACAAACATCTTAGACACTTTTCCGTAGTCTTGCTACCTTTACCCGCTCCCCCCTCTCCACACTATACAAACTCCCCGTCCATAGTTCCCCAAATGATGATAAACCCCTTGGTGCCCCACACAGAAACTGTAACTTCAAACAGTTAAAGTGCCCCCCCAGATATGTATAGGACCCCTATTTGCACCACAAGTATGTAAGTAGGAGGACTCCAAATATGGTTGGTACGTAAACCGGCTGTATGGTAGGCAACCAGACGTATACCGTTTCCCCTTTCCATGTAGGCCGCCAGGTGTATAGCGGCCCCCCCGCCGTCTCTCGGCCGCCATGTGTAGAGCGGCACCCCCTCCTTCACTAGGCCGCCAGGTGGATACGGCACCCCCGCCTTCACTAGGCCGCCAGGTGGATAGCGGCACACCCCACCCCCCCGCCCCCGCCTTCACTAGGCCGCCAGGTGGATAGCGGCACCCCCTCCCCCCCCCCTCCCCACCCCCCCCCCCCCCCCCCCCCCGCCTTCACTAGGCCGCCAGGTGGATAGCGGCACCTTCACTAGGCCGCCAGGTGGATAGCGGCACCCCCCCCGCCATCACGAGGCCGCCAGGTGGCTAGCGGCACACACCCCCCCCCCCCCCCCCCCCCCCCCCCCGCCTTCACTAGCCGCCAGGTGGATAGCGGGAACCCCCCCCTCTTCCCGCCTTCACTAGGCCGCCAGGTGGATAGCGGCCCCTGCCCTCTCCCTCCCCCCCCACCCCCCCCTCCCTCACCCCTTCACTAGGCCGCCAGGTGGATAGCGGCACCTTCACTAGGCCGCCATGGGATAGCGGCCCCCCAGCGACCCCCCCCCCCCCCCTTTCCCCGCCTTCACTAGGCCCCCAAAGGTGGATAGTGGCCCCCCCCCCCTCCCTCCGCCTTCACTAGGCCGCCAGGTGGATAGCGGCACCCCCCTGCCTTCACTAGGCCGCCAGGTGGATAGCGGCACCCCCGCCTTCCCTCCTGCAGTATGCTGCCAGGTGTGTAGCCAAGGTTAGGCTGCCAGGCTTTCTACCAAGCTTCTGGAACGAGCCCCACCTTGTCTCACGGTTTGCCCCGGGCCTCATACAGCAGTACCATCTGTCCTGCTTATAACCAGTGTGAATGGAGCCTGTTGCTCTGCATGTCTTGCGGCTTTGGCCCCATAGTCAGGCATTACCTGAGCAATTGGTGGACATGAGCAATTCGATTAAACGGTGTCTGAAACACCTGCATTTTCTGCTAATTTGAAGGAAATCATTTGAAATGTTCCACTAGCCCAGGCCTGCACAACAAGTAGCCCGCCATGGGATTTCAGAGGGATGGGGCTTGTGCAGACTACACCCCAAGATGATTGGTACTTCCAGGTTTGAGGGAGGTCCCAGGCGGTTTTAGCCCCCACATCCCTCCAAGTTGTGCAGGTCTGCACTAGTCTAATGTTCTGTATAGGTTTTAGTACTTGAGAACTGACCTGCAGCAACTTTATTCTCTGCGAATTCAAAATTGCTGAGGAGATGGGAAAGAGCGAAGGCTGCTGTTCACACGCTCTCTCATGTCGTGTCACATGGTCAAATTTCGGCACGCGTTTCGCATCGTATTTGTGCTCTAATACGGACGAGATGCGCGCCGAAATTCAGGTAATCCACAGTTCTCATATCACATCCTGCTCTCGGTGTGCCATAAACCACCTGGCAGGTTCCCTTTAATCACAGAGCCCTCTGCATCTTACCCCTCAGATGTTATGATTGCCTTCAGCCGTGGCATCTAAGATTAAACTTCCACTGAAGGTTGGTGATTGGCTGTGTATGACAGGTGGCCCCTGACACACCGGGGAGGCCTAAGCTCTTAGTTCAAGTTGTCGGTCATCCATGTATGGCAGAAGGCTTTTTTTTTTTTTTCTTCTCTAGTGCAAGTAATGAATTACAATAAATTTATAAAGAAAATGTGGGTTTTTTTTTGCCCTTACTGCCATCTAGTGGGTACAATCTACAATTTTGAAATTGTCTTAAAGGGGTTTTGCCAGGAAGTGAGTTCTTTTTCTCTTATCTGCCCAGGAGAAAAGATAAACAAATCAAGAATGCTGCAGTGGTGAGAGTGAGCAGAGAGCGAGGAAGAAGGGAGCGTCTGCAATGTTTACTCAAATAATAACATTACAACTAGTGGATTCTCTATACAGCAGAAAGCCTCATACACTGCACTTTCTCCCCAGCCCCTTGAAAGCTCATTCATGTTCCCTGTCATCAGATAAGAAGAGCAAACAGGAAAGTGGGCCAGATCAGCTCCTGTCAGCTAATATTTGTGTCTAATGTAAACTGTCAGGAAGCTAAGGGGGACTGAGCAATGTTGTAGCTCTCACAGGCTTTACTTTTTGTAATCACATATATTTAGAAAAGTGATTACCCATTTTGGAGGATCCCGCGTCAACATTACATCGTGGCAAAACCCCTTTAAATTTTATAAAATATAAATTCAAATTGTGTCAAATTTCGTAGGGAATTGCGGCGTTCTCGTCAGAGGAGCCACACAGGGGCCCGAGCTTTGAGCTGCCATATAGGATGGTGATCGCTCTTGATCTATAGGACCCCTTCTGTACCTGGAAGGATCAATAGTTAACATTGTAGGGATTTTGATCCTTATGTAGGGATTTTCAGCCTGTTTTGTCCACACATTCCAGCTGATGGCAGCTCCTTATCAGGATTTCTTGCCACATCCAGGCGTTGTCGGTGTTATTGCTCTTCATTGTGAGGTTACGATCACTACATGGATTATTTTAGTTTCTTGAGGTCATATAATCCGATTTGTATTTGATGGTATTATGCAGCATCTCCTCACACAGTTTGTTCCCAGGCTGCCGAACCATTAGTTATTGTAATAAGATTTCCTCTGATTTTTGGTATTCTTCTTGCTTTCCAGATTCCCTCTCCAGCAGGAGAGCGGCCAGACGGTGGAGTGCACCGTTGCACAGTACTTCAAGGATCGACACAAACTAGTATTACGCTACCCCCATCTTCCATGTTTACAGGTCGGGCAGGAGCAGAAGCATACATACCTCCCCCTCGAGGCAAGCATCCAAGACTTCATGTCTGTCTGTCCATTCATACTTGGTGCATGTGGTCACATTTCCTCTTCATGTGGTTGTGCCCCTGCTCAGAATATTCTAAGAGTGTACTGCACGGTTAAAAAACATCCCGAAATCTGTTCCTTGCTGCTTTTCTATAGGCCAGGGGTCTGCAACGTCGGCTCTCCAGCTGTCGGGAAACCAACTCCCATCATGCCCACTGATATAGATCATATAAATGCATGATGGGAGTTGGTTTCCCGACAGCTGGAGAGCCGACGTTGCACACACCTGCTGTAGGCAGTATGGCAGTTCTAATTGTGAAGGCCATATCCAAGAAAGAAGTCGTTCCCATCTCATACCTTGATGACCTATCAATGGCATGTGCTATCAGTTTGTGACAGGTGCGGGTTTCACCTCTTGGACCCGCACCTATGTCCGGAACGGGACTTTCAGGTCTCTGCTTCAGGACGGAGAGGCAGTCACACTTTCGGTCTACTCTCTATTGGGCTCCGCACCTATCTCGGATGTGACCCTCTGACTCTCTGATCTCAGAATGGAGAAGTGGCTGTGCTTGCGTGGTTATCCTCCATTAAGTTCGGTAGGAGTTTTGAGCAAAAGCTCGGCCACTTCCCCGTTCGGAATCTTTTGGGACCTGTCCTTGAGAGAGGGGCGGATTCCACCCCTGGGTTCTGCATCTATCCCACATTGATGGCAATATGTCATCAGTGTGCCAGATATCTGCCTCTGTGTGCACAAGAGTTTGCAGCTTATGATTCCCATGAACACTTAGGGTATGTTCACACGGGGTAATTGCGGCATGCATTTTGCCGCGTATTTGCGCTTTATACGAATTGTGCGGCGCAATTACGGTAATTCATAGCTCCAATTAGAGAACTATCAATTGCGTGTCGTCTCCCTGGGCGTACAGTACGATCGTATCGTACGTCCGGGGAGAGAAGTGACGTCAATTGTTTGAGGCGCATACGTGCGGCTGACAATGCATGTAAAATACATGGTTTGGAAATACGTGCTGCATCAGCGCGTGCTTCCCAAACACCCGACACATATTGCAGTGTGTACAGTACACGTCCCAATACGCCCTGTGAACATACCCTTATGGGGACATGTAACAACAGGGCTGCGCCAGAAGTCTGGCGTATTTTCAGCCCAACATCAAGCGCAGCTCCGTTCGCAATATTTAAGCCTTCCGAACGCCATTATCAGGCGCGTTACAGAGCGCAAGCGGCACTTTGAAATGTGCCTGATTTCGGAGGGAGGGAGGGCATGCAGGAGGTGGGGCGCACTAGAACCATATTGAAGCTACACATTTATAGCTTCACTATGGCATTTCTAGGCGCATTACTGCTGGAACAGGTAGAGCACTTTGAAAGTGGTTTACCTGAGCCAGAAATATCGCTTTGTAGCTACAATGTGCCTGATTTATGACCCACAGTAGAGCAGTTCCATAAATCAGGCGCATTCTATACTATTGTGATGCGCAAAATTTCATATATGTGGCCCTTAGTCTGTGTGTGCTCTTCCATGTGTTGTACCTGTCGCAATACTTGTTTCATTCCGTTGTCTTCTGGATGGGTTTTGTTCACGTCTAAGACACTATCTGTTCCTTTTAGGTGTGCAACATAGTGGCGGGACAAAGGTGCATTAAAAAACTGACAGACAATCAAACCTCCACTATGATTCGAGCAACAGCCCGATCCGCTCCAGATCGCCAAGAAGAGATCAGTAAATTGGTAAGAGGTTCCCTCTAGCTATTCCTAATAATAGATGTTTTGCTGTGCTTTTCTCAAGAGTGTGTTACCAGGGAGATGCAATACTTTCATCAAACCCCTTGTGTTGCCCGAGCAAGGAGGCCGACCTGGCAATTACCTTATTTTACGGATCATAAGTTGCGCACTCACCTCCAAATCTGGGAGGAAAATGGAGGTACACCTTATTAGGCTATGTTCAAACGGGGTAATTTCGCCACGTATTTACGCCTCCTCTTCCCGCTCCTACAATACGATCGTATTGTACGCGCGGGGAGATGTGACATGTCAATTACTTGCGGCGAATACGCGGGAGTACGCCCGTATTTGCGCGACTCCCAAATCACCCTGCGTAATTGCGGCTGTATTATACGCTCCTCAAATACGCCGTGTGAACATACCCTAAGGGCATGTTCACATGGCTGATTGCGGCGCCACAATATGCCGTGTGTTTGGGAACCACGTGATGATCAGTGCGTCTTTCCAAAGCACAGGACGACGGCACACGGCCGGCCCCATTAATATGCTAACAATTGACATGTCAATTCTCCCCCGCGCGTACAATACGATCTTTTTGTATTGTACGCGCGGGGAGACGACACGTAATCCATAGCTCTCCGAGAGCTATGAGTTGCCGTAATTACGGCGCTCAATTCGCCACACATAATTTGCAGTACGTGGTAAAATGCGTGGCTAAGCCATGTGAACATGCCCTAAGGATTTTACTGAAGTTAATTATAAAGACACATGCCTTTAGGCTATATCCTGAAATATGACCCTGATGACTGGGGTTGAGAAACCCTTTTCAATATGGCTTTCATGGCGTCCTATTGAGATAATAGAAATCAATAGGACATGTCTGAATGTTTTTGTTTTAGGGGGTGTTCACACGGCAGGTTTGGACACCGATTTTGGGTGCGAATTTCGCACCTAGGATGGATGTCCAAATAAACTGTTAAATGTTTAACGCTGTACCTTTATGTAAAATCGGCGTCAACGCTAAAACGGTGCAGATTTTACATGAGTATTATGTAATGACCACAATTCTTTGAAGTGCTGATAGTAAGGTATATGAGCCAGAAATCCGCCTCGGGCAGGCCGGGTCATTTCCTCACTGAAATTCCACGCTGGCAAATCCATGACTCTATTTCTTTGCCGGTGTGGATTGGATGGATTGTTACCGACATCTGGTGAGCACTTCCCTTTGAGTAGTCCAGCACTGAAGTATGTGCTTTATTGGACATGGAGGAAGTGACTTTGCAGAATGTAATATTTGAACACTGAAATGAGCAGAAATTTCATGATTCTTAATTTTGTGTGTTTTTTTTTTTTTTTTCCTCCCAGATGCGTAGTGCAAGCTTCAATACTGATCCCTTTGTCCGTGAATTTGGGATTATGGTGAAAGACGACATGACCGATGTCACTGGCAGAGTCCTTCAACCTCCTTCAATACTTTACGGAGGCAGGGTATGGGAAGAGCCAAATGCTCCCTTGGTAGACATCTCCATGGTTCTTGATCTCTTTCTGTGTCTTGTCGCGTTTGTCTTGGCTGTGCTTTGCGTATTGGATTTATGAATCGCAGACAATATTACGCCTGTGTGAAAGGAAACCCGATCGTAGCTGGTTCTAATTACTTGCCGGACAATAAGGAATGCTCCGCTCTTGTGGGATTCTTGGAATCCCGCTGTAGGGGAAAGTTCAGGACGATGGGTAATGGGAACTTCCTCTAGACATAGCCTAAAGTGGATCTCCATGTTCCCCTTTTACTGAGGCCCTTTGGGAACATGCGCTGACACCCTGGAGAGCTTGTGCTTGTGCACAGCAGCCAGTCTTGGCACACAGAGCTGCAGTATATAGCATAGTGGAGGAAGGAGAAGCATTTTCAATTAGCTAGTGGATTAAAATTTAGCACATTTTTCTGGGCAAATTGCGGCATGCTGTTTGTGTGTCCACCTTCTCCCTGCTAGTTTTTTTTTTTTTTGTCTGCCCCCTGCAATTCCTTGCATGCTGCTTTTTTTTTTTTTTTTTTTTTTTTTGTGTGTGTGTGTGTAGAGGAAACCCAAGCATCTAACCAGTGTTATTGCACTACCTCCCTGAGGGTATGTTCCTGCATGCTGCACAGGTGGGAAGGTTTAAAGGGGTTTTCTCACTTTGAAGACCATGGTTGAAAATGAGGGGACCAAAAATTTAAGCTTGTAGGTTACCATAAGCAAAGGGCTATGGTATAAGAGAACGGGCTGTTTTAGTACTTGGGAACAAAGTGAGAGGTCCGGTCGGGTTATGCCCAGGTCCCACCCCCGGTCGTAATCGGGAACATGTGTCAGAGGGAGGACGACGACCGAGGTAGTGGACGGGAGGAGAGAGGGGACTGACAGGAAGCAGTGGTAGGTGCGACGTATGCGTGCGGGGTTTGCTCTTTTCACTGACCGCGATCAGAGGTCCTGCAGCAGAGAGAGAGATCTTGTGCAGTAAACACACAGATAAAGCATATAGTTTTGTTCTGCAGATCTGTAGAGGTCAGAGGTGTAATAATCTGCAGGATATGTCTCTGTGTGTGAAAGAGAGAGAAAAATCGCCCATCTTTCCCAGAGTCCTGAATGTCAAATGCCCATTCCAGTTGCAAAGTATAGAGAGTGAGAAATGTAAATATACACTATAAAGTTACACTTAGCTTTTCACTTCCAATGATTCCTTAGCCTCCGACAGCTGAGAATCTCTCCCTTCCCCCAGCTCACACAGAATGAATTCTCACGTGCACTTCCCCCATTTCACAAGTTCTGCTTAGCTACCAGGATAAGCAGCTGCCAAATGATGAAACAATAAAACCCCTTTAATGCCATAATAGCAGCGCACTGCAAATCACATTGGGGGGGGCAATGCTTAATATTACAGAAAGCATTGATATTTGCAGTTCAAGTCTTATGAGTCTCCGAAGTACAGAAATACTTTTTTTTGACAGTTGCTTGTTGGAGCCGTAAGAATGGGTTATTAAAAGGTACGCTCGGTCAGATCAAGTTGGAATTCCTGTAAAAATGAATGGGGAGAACTGGGCAAGTGTGGCTATTTCCCTGTTCTCTGAATTCAGCTTGTAGTGAGTTATGAGCTAGCCTCTGTTGGGGTATTTCCACATGTAACATTCTCAAGAAATGGGCTTTCTCATCAGGCTGCTCTTCAGCCAGCTCCAACTTCCTGTTCAGGCTGTGAGTGGTTCTACAGCAGGCATTCTCAAACTGCGGCCCTCCAGCTGATGGGAAACTACAACTCCCATCATGCATTTATATAATCTATAACAGTGGGCATGATGGGACTTGTAGTTTACCAACAGCTGGAGAGCCGCAGTTTGAGGATGCCTGGATGCCTGCTCTACAGCTTCAGGCCCCCACTTCCTATTCAGGCTGTTGGAGGTTCTACAGCAGTGACAGACATTTCTGCTATTCCTAGATGAGCCTGATAGAGGGACGTTCTTGACAGAAGAGTCTTAACAGCAAGGCAGATAACTAAAGAGCTCTAACTTATCTCCCCGCATGTACAATACAATCGTATTGTACGAGCGGGGATAGGAGGTGTAATCCATAGTTCTCTATGAGAACTGTGGATTACCGTAATTTCGGTGCGCATCTCGCCCATATTAGAGCGCAAATACGCGGAAAAATTACCCAGTGTGAACATTCTCTTAAGGTTCACACGGCTTATTTTGTGGCGCATTTCGCAGCGTACTGCGTTTAATACATGGGAAAATAATTACGGTAATCCATAGCTCTCAGAGAACTATGGATTACGCCTCCTCTCCCCGCTCGTACAATACGATCGTATTGTACATCCGGGGCAATAACTAACATGTCAATTACTTGAGGCGAATACACGCCGCGAGTAATGAATGTCAGTGGGGCCGGCGGGCACGCCTCTCCCCGCACCGTGTGAGTTCGCGCATATTAGCGCGAGCTCCCGACACACAATGTACTGTATGTGCCGCAGTACATCATACCCTTAACGTTTATTTTAAAAAAAGATAAACAAGCACCTGTGTTGCTGATGGGACACAGCAGAGAGTAATGTTGCTTCCCTGGCTAGGTCTGCTAGAGAAAGAGGAGTGGTTGGGGAAACCGGCTGTGGTTCCTGCTGTTTAACCCTTTAGCCACTGTTCCTGCACCCCACAATCCCCATTTGATTGGAGGGAAGAAGTAATAGAAAAGCCATTTTAATACACCCTTTTGTATTATTTGTCTAGGGAGAGTGCTTGTATGAGCTAAAAAAAAAGTTATAAAAGATATCAAAAGTTCAAATCGGGCTGCCTTCAGCCATTTAAAGGGGTTTTCTCGCTGCAAAGATCATATCTCAGGTTTTGGGGACAGTAAAAAATAAGCACTTTTGTAATTGGTTTGCTTTACCTAAGTCACTTAGTATAGTAGATATGAGCTTTTCTGTGCATCAATAGCTATTTTTTTGCAGCTGCTAGTCAGGACACACCCCCTTTTCTGTGATTGGCTGGCTGACATTTCATTCAGCCTGTTGGGACAGACCCCTGGACAGGAACTGTCCCCGGACACGCCCTCTGCGCTGTGATTGGCTGCATGCACACTCTGTGTTTACTCCCCTCTGAGCTGTGAAAACCGAAAGTGAAACCAGCTATCTGAAAGGGCTGCTGGCTTTATACTCATCTCCCAGCTCTAAGGTGAACGATCTTGGCAATTACTGACTGTTTAAAGGGAACCTGTCACATAGTTGTTGCCCCCCTGGCTGAGGACAGAACAAGTTAGTCAGACCTGCTGTTTCCAGCGCTGTGTCCCTTATTCTGTAAGATGCTGGAAATTTTGTATCTTTAATGCTCAAATCTGCAGTTTTCAGCCAGAAAAGTCATTCAGTGTCAGTTTTTTTTTTTTCAAACCCCGCCCATCTGAGGCTAACCCCACCCACCTTACCTGATAAACCTATAACTTTGAATAGGTAGAAACGTAAATAACTGTCAGTGGGCGGGGCTAGCCTTTGGTGGGTGTGGCTAACACCTACTCATGAATAAGATTTGAGGGGTAAATGCTCTAAAACTCCAGCATCTTACAGAATAAGGGACACAGCGCTGGAAACAGCAGGTCTGACACTAGCTTGTGCTGCCCTCAGCAAGGGGGGCACAACCTTTTGACAGGTTCCCTTTTACTCATAGATCCCCTCATATAACAGTCTTATATCCTGTGCTCCCTCCATCTAACAGTCATACAGTCACCTGCCTGATAGCAGAGGGGGAGGGTGGTGGTGGGGGGCAGTGTGAATTCCTCACATGTGTTTCATCAGTTCAGGCTGTGTGTATAACTATTTATAGCACAGCAAGGAGCTTGTGCAGCCTGTGCAGCCTTGAGGTGACAGCTCTGCAGAGAAGAGAACATTTGCAGGAGGCTGCAGAGCTGTCCTCTCCAGACATCCTTCCACGGCACAGTCGGAATGATGTCACAGCTCTTCAGTGAGGGGAGACACGCCTCCTGGCTGGGGAGTCATTTAAAACCCCGCCCACCTGAGGCTGGTTCCGCCCACCTCAATTGTTAACTTGTTACTTTGAATAGGTAGAAATGTGAATAACTGCCAATGGGCGGGGCTAGCTGACAGTTATTCAGTTATACCATAATTGGTTGAACAACAAAATAATTTATTAGTAGCGAAAATTTAAGAAATGGGGGATGTTCTATTTTATTTTTTTTAAGAAGTGCCAAAACACAATGAAACCCCTTTATCTTTGGTATTGCCGGAATCCGATCAGCCTATTTATAAGGCCTCGTTCACAAGGCTTATTCTGGGACTGATTGGAGCCGTACTGCGCGCTGTATTTGTGCTGCAGTACGGCTCCAATCCGTCCCAGTAACTACGGTAATCCACAGTTCTCATAGAGGACTGTGGATTCCGTCTCTCCTCCTTGCTCGGCAAATCCGCCGGGCGGGGAGAAAGGGACATGCACATTATTTACAGCGTATTTGCGCCGTGAATGAGTATCTATGGGGCCGGCGAGCTGCTGGCCCCTGCACGGATGCCAGCGCAATTGCGGGGGCGAAATAGCCGTGTAAACATTTGCCTAACAGATAACACATCATCATACGGAAGACTACCACCATAACAGCAGAACCCCTGCAAAAAAGGCTCAAGTTTTTTTTTTTTTTTTTTTTTTTATTGTTGTTTTTCGCCTCTTGGAATTTTTTCCGTTTTTTCAGTACATTGTGGTAAAATCAATGGCACTATTAGTAAAAAAAAATGTTCCCTGCAAAAACCCCAAACTCCTCAATGGCTATGTGGATAGGAAAAATAGTTATAGCTCTTGGAAGGAGAGGTGGAACATAATGCAGAACCATAGTACTATAACCAGGAAACGGTTAGGGGATGTTGACATGCAGTTTTTTAGATCCGTGTTTTAGTACGTTTTTCGATCCCAAACTCGTATCTGACAATGCTCGGTGCAATTTACATCGATTTCATTGTAAAACGCGTATCGACATCCAGGTTTTCGGATGCGTGTAATGGATCCGATCAAAGAATTGACAAGTCAATTCTTGATCCGTTGTACCCATCAGACGCTCGATTTACAACTATAGGGTGCGTGTCTGCTGCACAGAAAACGTATCCAAACATGCAGTGCGCTTTGGGTGCGTCTTTAGATAGTTTGTTGTGTTTTTCAATACTTTTTACGGATTGAAATATGCTGTGCGAATAAACACCTGATATGCTGTGTGAAATATTTCCCTGATTTCTCCCAGGAACTTGCATAGAAGTAGTCCTGAATTAGCTCTATGTATCTCTATGTATCTATGGCTGTGCACGAATACTCCTCCCAAATCTAGAAGTCTAGTCCACATCTATATTTAGAAGGCGAACAATGGATCCGTTTAACTCAATGTGTTCTGTCGTGTCTATTTGGTCCAAGTCCTTAGGCTATGTTCACACAGCAATATCCTGGACATATTTCAGTCCGTAATTACGCGCCAGTGTGTGCAAATTAGGCCGTGTTCACACGGCTTAAAATGGGCCTTATTTCGGTCCGTAATTACGCGCCGAAGTGCGCAAATTACAGGCTGATAACGGCCCATTCATTACGGTAATCCACAGTTCTCATAGAGAACTATGGATTAAGTCTCCTCTCCCTGCTCGGCGGGGAGATAAGTGACACGTAAATTACCAGCGGCGTACACGCGCCGCTGGTAATGCAAGTCAATGGGCCGGTGAGGTGCCGGCCCCCCGCACCTGCTACCACCCCGGCCACACGCCGTAATTGTGGGGCGTAAATTACGTCCCGCAGTTGAGCCGTGTGAACATGACCTTACGGGCTGAATACGTCCTAGTAACTACGGTAATCCACAGTTCTCATAGAGAACTATGGATTACGTCTCCTCTCCCTGCTCAGCGAATACGCCGAGGGGGGAGATATGTGACATGTGAATTACCAGCGGCGTATACGTGCCGCTGGTAATGCAAGTCAATGGGCCGACGAGGTGCCGGCCCCCCACTCACTCCCCCGCTCCCAGCCACACGGCGTAATTGCGGGGCGTAATTATGTCCCGCAGTTAAGCCGTGTGAACATAGACTTACAGCTCCATGTTGTAGACTCCTTCAGATGAAAGCCAACTTTTTAGACTCCAAAGAAAGAGAGAGAAATACAGCAGGGGGACACAAAAATTTCAAGGAGTACCTCGGTGAAAAAATTTTTTTCTTTTTTTAGTAAAAAAAAAAATCAATTTTCCTGCTAAACATGTGTAGAAAGTAAAAAAGCAGAACTCCCAAACATAAAGAAAAAAATTAGGAAATAACAGGTGCCAGTAGTCACAGCTCCGATGCGGGAGCCCAGCGATATAGAAAAAAATCCACGGCCCTCCACAAAGAATTCAAGCAAAAGGGTGGTTTATTCCCCCTTGCTGGAGAAGTGACGTTTCAGCGTGTGTGTGTGTGTGTGTGTGTGTGTGTGTGTATGTGTGTATATATATATATAATATATATATATATATATATAGATATATATATTATAATATATATATATATATAATATACACATACATACATACATACGCGCAGTAGCTCTGGCCGGACCCAATTGCTCTTTGCGCTACATCGAACTGGACCAATATATTTTGCGAGTCGGTCCATTTTATGACGACTCCGACTCCTGCAAAACAGGCTCCGACTCCACAGCCCTGCTGGAGACTCCCCCATTGCAGAAAGAGGTAAACCCATAATCTCTTCATGTATTTCTCTAGTCATTGTCCTGTGGTCTAGTCTCTATCCTGGTTGTCCTGGAGACACATAGAGCAATCAATATGTCTACCTACTACTTATGGCAGTGTTTCTCAACTCCAGTCCTCGGGACCCAAAAACAGGTAATGTTTTCAGGATTTCCTTAGCAGTGCACAGGTGATTTAATTCTGCTGCAGAGGTAATATAATTTTTATCTGTGCATTCTGTGGGATATCCTTAAAACATTACCTGTTGTTGGAGCGTTAGGTCTGTAGTTGAGAAACACTGACTTTTAGTGAGACTGCATGCAGATAAGCAGCGAGTACAGTACACAGCGTTTAGTCTGCCCTGCCATTCAAGAGTTTTATCTTATTGATGTATACCCCTATCTATGTAATATGGATATAAATCACCCAATTTATATACAGCAATATTGCATACAGGAGTCACATACTTGTCAAAAATCTTGTACAGTACTACTATGTCTACCAGAGACAAGAGCTTCGCTCCAGCTGTAGCAGCTGCTGTGGGGCCCATAGGTTGAGGGGCCACTCGGGTGCATGAACAGTTTTTTTTTTTTAATGGAATAACCAGTTGGTGGTTTCATGATATCTAGCGCTTCTATGTGGCTTCTCTGAGATTCGGGGGTGTTATTTATACCATTACTATTTAAGCTGCTGTTTGTTTCCTGTCCTCGGGTACTAAGGATCCATTTTATTTTGCTATGGGGCCCTCCGAACTGTAATTACACCTGAGTGCAGAGTCATAAAGTCGTGCAGGGGGCTGAACGCAGCAATGGCTGTTATTGCAAAAGAAATATTGCTCCAACCCTGGGTTCGTGGATCTTGGTGCAAGTGTAAAACTTGCTAGAGTTGGGTTTTTGTTTGCTGTTCCTGTGAACCAGTCGGGTTTCCTTTCACATGTACACGTGCTTTTGCTGCATTGCTGTAGTATTGAGTAACTTGTTTTTTTTTTTTTTGTTTGTTTGTTTTCCATTTTGAATCTGTAAGTATGTGTATAAATCTGTTTGTTATATACATTTCAGAATAAGGCCATTGCTACCCCCGTGCAAGGTGTATGGGACATGAGGAACAAGCAATTTCACACCGGTATTGAGATAAAAGTGTGGGCCATAGCTTGCTTTGCTCCTCAGCGGCAGTGCACAGAGCTCCACCTGAAGTAAGTCTTTGCCGTCGGGTCGTTTTATTATCTGACATTTGTACTGTGCAAGATCTCACTACAGCATTGCTTCCCCCCCCGACCTTGGTTTATTTGCTAAGCAGACATCAGTAGTATTTGCTGCACTACTGACTGGTTTGACGCCATTTTTTTTAATAAATGAGTCATCAAGACCGGTTTTAAGGGAATTGAACACCGATATTATTTTTTAATTTATTACTAAAATCAGACACTGATACACTTTTTTTTTTTTTTACTCTTAGCTGTGTTTATTTTCTGATTGTAGATTATATCTGTTGTCTGTATAGGGTTATGGTGGCGGCCATCTTGCCCAAGCTGCATTTAACAGCATTTAGAGAGATGCTTTACAGCAGCTTCATAGACATAGGAGCCCATGAACCGGAGAAGACCCATTGACTTCTATAGGAGAGTTTTCTAGGCTCTGTGACCTGGGAAAAAGTCATTGTGCAGGGAGGGTGAGAGGGGGAGCTGTGATATCTCCTGTGAATGGTGGATCCTGTGTTATCCATACACATTGGTGTCTCCTTTCAGTGTAATCCTGCCTGTACTGATGAGGGGACTGTGGAGAAGTGATCTCTACAGAATGAGGCATTAGTCTATGGTGGATCCTGTGTTATCTATACACATTGGTGTCACCTTTCAGTGTAATCCTGTCTGTGCTGATAATGAGGAGACTGCAGAGAAGTGATCTCTACAGAACATGAGGCATTAGGCTATGGTGAATGGTGGATCCTTTGTTATCTATACACATTGGTGTCACTTTTTACCACTTGCAGCACATGAACAAGGGCAGCAGTGTCTTTGGTTAGAAATCGGTGAAGGGATGTTTCCACCATTGACTTTGACCTACTTCTAGGATACAGCATCAAAGTTTGATAGGTGCCGGTTTCACCTCGATCTCGGGACTGGAACCCTGAAAATCTCAGCTCAGAGTGGAGAGCTGGTCATACTTGCGCATGACTCTCCATTCTGTTCTATGGGAGTTCCCAGTACAGGGGAGCGCTGTGTTCTCTCCATTCTCCTCTATGGGAGTTCCCAGTACAGGGGAGCTGTGTTCTCTCCATTCTGTTCTATGGGAGTTCCCACTACAGGGGAGCGCTGTGTTCTCCATTCAGATCTATGGAAGTTCCCACTACAGGGGAGCGCTGTGTTCTCCATTCTGATCTATGGGAGTTCCCAGTACAGGGGAACGCTGTGTTCTTCATTCTCATCTATGGGAGTTCCCACTACAGGGGAGCGCTATGTTCTCCACTCTGTGCTATGGGAGCTGACCGTACAGGGGAGCGCTGTGTTCTTTCCATTCTGTTCTATGGGAGTTCCCACTACAGGGGAGCGCTGTGTTCTCCATTCTGATCTATGGGAGTTCCCACTACAGGGGAGCGCTGTGTTCTCTCCATTCTGTTCTGTGGGAGTTCCCAGTACAGGGGAGCGCTGTGTTCTCCATTCTGTACTATGGGAGTTCCCACTACAGGGGAGCGCTGTGTTCTCTCCATTCTGTACTATGGGAGTTCCCACTACAGGGGAGAGCTGTGTTCTCCATTCTGTTCTATGGGAGTTCCCACTACAGGGGAGCGCTATGTTCTCCACTCTGTGCTATGGGAGCTGACAGTACAGGGGAGCGCTGTGTTCAGCTGTACTTCTCCCACAACACAGAATGGAGAGGTCTGTGCAAGCGTGGCGGTTTCTCCATCCTGAGTTGGGACTTTTGGGGGCAGTTCCTGAGATAGGTGCGAGCTCCACCTCTGGTACCAGCATCTTTCAGACTATGATGGCACATCCTAGCGATATACTATCTAAGTCCATGATAGGAGCACCCCTTTTATTTTTGTGATCATGCATGTGTAAAGTGCGCGCTGTAATGTTTAACCCGGTTTTGTGTTTGGTATCCCCCATGCACTCTATAGGGTGCCTAGCAGAGTTTGTAATGCTTCTGGTCCTCTAGTAATTTTTTTTTTTTCTCTTTCCTCTGTTCTAGATCAGGACAATCACTGAACAAGTGCGGAAAATCGCTCGAGAAGCCGGCATGCCCATCCAGGGTCAGCCATGTTTCTGTAAATATGCGCAAGGAGCAGATAGCGTGGAACCAATGTTCAGGCATCTGAAGAACACATACACTGGTCTACAACTGATTGTGGTGATCCTCCCCGGGAAAACGCCAGTCTATGGTAAGTGAGAGCGGCTTCAGCTTGTTGAAGGATTAGGCTATGTTCACACGGCTTAATTGCGGGACGTATTTCGCTCTGCAATTACGCCGTGTGTATGGGAGCGGGTCGGGGGGGCTGGCAGCCCGCCGGCCCCATAGATATGCATTATTCTCGGCACGTGAACGCCGTGAATAATTGACATGTCACTTCTCTTCCCGCTCGCCTTATTGTCCAAACAGGGAGAGGAGACGTAATCCATAGTTCTGAGACCTGTGGATTGCCGTAATGACTGGGATGTATTTCATCCCGTATTCTGCGCAGTACGGCGCGAAATACGGGGCGAGATACGTCCCAAAATGAGCCCTGTGAACATGGCCTTATGGCGAAAAGAAACGTGGCAGAAGCAAAATATGTTGTACCTCATGTTCTGGTAGCCGCTGTCTGCCCTATTTGTTTGCAGGAGCTGTCATTTGCTTTGTATGTGCAAATGCAAAAGGGTTTAGAATACAGATTTTTGCGGTCTTGGTGACACATGTGGCATCGAAGCGACACGTGATCTTGCAAATCAAAAAATAAAAACTTCAGGCCCACCTGCAAAGTCTGTCCCACTCTGTTATTCTAAATTCTGCTAGAGCATAGATACAATGAGCAGGGATAGACCAGGTCTGGATGCAGAAGGAAGTACTCTCTACTTTTTAGCCAGTGCTTGACTGTGCTGGTGCTTCTAAGTGGGGGGCACTGTCTTCAATCCATAGCTCTGGTACGCTCCTCCACCACGCTCTAGTTAGTAATTTGGTGGCACTGCTCTGACCTAGCCACCCTGGGCCCTCCAATCTCAACTGTAATGTTGATGTGGCCCTTAGCAAATGTTTGACACCGCTGTGTTACATGACACAGCAGCAGTAGCCGTTAAAGTGGTGCAGATGTAGTCATTGCTGTCTTCTGCTTTTCAGCTGAGGTGAAGCGTGTGGGGGACACTGTGTTGGGCATGGCAACGCAGTGCGTGCAGATGAAGAATGTGCAGAGAACCACGCCACAGACACTGTCCAACCTCTGCCTGAAGATAAATGTCAAACTAGGAGGCGTCAATAACATCCTGTTACCCCAGGGCAGGTAAGGATCCGAATGATGGTGATTCATAGTGACTGATACAAGCTCTAAAGGGTTTTTTCTATGAAAGGCATTTATCACGGATTGCTGGGTGGGTCCACAGTTTGCACTCCCTTGTCACTAAAGCCTCCTTCCAATATGCACTCTACGTGACTAATTTCGTCAGTGCTATTTTTTTTTTTTAAATTATTCTATTTAAAAATTTGTCATTGACCCCTAAGGGCTTGTCCCCCATGCACGGGATTTCAACAGACTGTTTTCGGTTTTGAAAAGTCTGCAAACCAGGTGACAACTTTTATTTAGGACCTCTATAGAAAACCTGCGCAGCGGTCCACACTGCAAGGCTTTTCCGCTGGGCGGTTTTTCAGACTGCCAGCCGCCCGAAAAACATAGAACATGTTCATTCTTCCGCCACCGGTTTTCAGGCGGAATATGAATATGTTAATGCCATGGAAGAGGGCTTTTCTCCGCTAACCTTAGAGAAAAAACGGCGTCCGTGTGCACGCCCCCGAAGCAGTGCAAATACCGGTCGGGATTTCCGACCGGTATTTGCAGTGTGCCGTGTGAACGGCCCCTTAAAGTTCTGACTTCTGTCATGGAGGTATGGAGCAAGTTTAGGAGCCGGAATTTGTGGGCCAATGTATTCCAGATTGATATCGATAACTTTTTCACTTCACCCACCAGATACAAAGTCATCACAAAGTCCAATGTTGAGTAATGTAAAGAAAAAGTTGGTCTTAGAAAATTGTGATGCAAGGCAATTTTTTTTTTTTAATTATTTTATAGTAAGATATAACCAAAACTATATAAATTACTGCCCAAATTGAACTAACCCACAAGATACCAAATGGTGAGCTCTGTAAAAACGAAACATTCCCCCGTCCCTCTCCCCCCTCCATAAGTTAAAAAAAAAATGTAAAAAAAAATGCAATTGAGGTTTTTTCCAATTCCTTCCTACTGGGAAAAAAAATTGTTGGGTGATTTAAATGGTATCACTGAAAGATTTGTAACTCATCCTGCAATAAACAAGCCCCATTACAGCTATGTCACCTGAGAAATATAGTCATTACCCTTTAAAAGTCTGTAAGTTATGTTTTATGCATGTATTTTAAATCGTAGACCTCCAGTGTTCCAGCAGCCAGTCATATTTCTTGGAGCAGATGTCACCCATCCTCCTGCAGGGGATGGAAAGAAGCCTTCTATTGCAGCGGTAAGAAAGTGTACTATTTTAAATTATTTGTTTAATTTTACAACTATATCGTGTATGTCTGTGTGTATGTCTGTGTGTATGTCTCTGTGTATGTCTGTGTGTATGTCTGTGTGTATGTCTGTGTGTATGTCTGTGTGTATGTCTGTGTGTATGTCTGTGTGTATGTCTGTGTGTATGTCTGTGTGTATGTCTGTGTGTATGTCTGTGTGTATGTCTGTCTATAAACAAACTATATTTACTATTTTGCCACAGCCAAACTTAAACGCTAGCAGTTCTCAATCTATAAAGCACTAAAACTTAACTTTTATTATGTATAACACTTAACCTCGATACACACTAATTAAAAACCGGATTTCTAACCTCTCAATTTGTCCCTTTCTAATTGTGAAGGAATAACTCCTTTTCTATTATCAAGTCTGATGGAACACCACCTTTTTAGCAGGGAAACCCTATATAGACAGTGATTTGCTAACTCCAAAAAGGAATCCAAAACATCTTACTCGGGCAGTCATCCCTAATCTGATGGACATGAAACATATAAGGTTTCGGGGAGGTCAAGCATGACATTTTAATTTAATTTCCTATCTCATTCTACTGTGTTACCCACTGCAGAGCGTCTCACAAAGAAACCTTATATGTTTATGTCCATCAGATTAAGGATGACTGCCCAAGTAGGATGTTTTGATTTCTTTTTGGAGTTAGTAAATCACTGTATATTTAGGGTTCCCCTGTTAATAGGTGGTGCTCCACCAGACTTGGTAATAGAAAAGGAGTTATTCCTTCACAATTAGAAAGGGACAAATTAAGACGTTAGAAATCAGGTTTTTAAATAGTGTGCATCGAGGTTAAGTGTTATACATAATAAAAGTTAAGTTTTTGTGCTTTATAGATAGAGAACTGATAGAGCTTAAGTTTGCCTATGGCCAAATAGTAAATATAGTCATTAAAAGTCACTCTTTGTTCTCTTGCTAGATTCTCTCTTTTTTTTTTTTTTTTTTTTTTTCCCCCGAGACTATAGATACATTTACACACATCTAAATAGGATTTGTCGCACCTGTATGTATCTCGAATACTGTACTATACAGTCTTTGCTTTTCCACCCAATAAAAGATGCATTTAAAACAAAATTCTTGTGATGACAGTATAAAGAATATTTCTGTGGTCTCCTGCACAGGTTGTAGGCAGCATGGATGCTCATCCCAACCGATACTGTGCTACTGTAAGAGTGCAGCAGCATCGGCAGGAGATCATCCAGGATCTGGCCGCCATGGTCCGAGAGCTCCTCATCCAATTCTACAAGTCTACGCGCTTCAAGCCCACAAGGATTATTTTCTACAGGGACGGGGTCTCCGAGGGGCAGTTTCAGCAGGTAGGTTTCTGTGCACCAACTCGTAGACGGCTCCTATTCTGACAATGGAGTTTGTGGTTTTAAATTTTATTTATTTTTTTATTTTGCTCACACAGGTATTGCATCACGAGCTTCTTGCCATTCGAGAAGCTTGCATTAAATTAGAGAAGGACTATCAGCCTGGTATCACCTTCATCGTTGTGCAGAAAAGGCATCACACAAGACTCTTCTGCACGGATAGGAATGAACGGGTAAGGCTGCTATGTGACTTGCCCCTTTTCTGCGGTATCCACCATTTTGTTCTTCATTAGAGGGCTTGTCTGGGTTATTTATTAAGTAAAATGTATTTAGGGTAGTTGTGCTGTAATAAAATAACAAGACCTGTACCTGCCTCCCTTCTGTTTCAGCGCTGCCTCCATCTCCCCCAGTTTTTCTGTCAGCTCAAAAGTGCTGCAGCCATACGCCATTGCTGACCTGAATGCTCAGAGCTGTTCACCTCCAAATGTTGACATCGGGCAATGAGGAATGACTGCTCTAGTCACTGATTGGTCTCTGACTGCAGCAGCTGAATTTGAAACCGCTGCCCCCTCCCAACCAGGCCTATTTTAATTTTCCATTTTTCCTATGATATGTACTGCTTTTTTATTTTTTAAAATATCATGGAAAATATTTAAAGGGTGGTTTTTTTTTTTGTTTGTTTGTTTTTTAAACAAAACGGATCTAAAGTAAGTTTTGCAATTGCCATCCTGGCATAGATATTAAAGTTTTAGGATCATCTTGGACAAAAGATGTGGTTTGGGTTGTCACCATAAGGTCAGAAAAAAAATCTCTGGGGACCATTTTTAGATACCAGCTGGCTGCTACTTTCAACCAGCTCTCCACTCTCTCAGCTGCACACTAAGGACACGTCCCCACGGCACGCGTTTTCAGACGGTGTGCGGTTTTGCAGACCGTCTGAAAATCCTGCTGAAAAGAAGTACAATGGGGAGCTATGAAAAACTCGTGCAGCAGTCCACACTGCACGGGTTTTCTGCCCAGCGGTTTTTCAAACCGCAGGCTGCCCAAAAAACATTGTACGTCCCGTGGGGATGGCCCCAAAACAGGACAAATACCGGTTGGATAAATTGACCGGTATTTGTCCCTTGCCCTGGGGACGCACCCTAATTGTTTTAAAATGTCCATGCAGACAATGTATAAAAACGGACTATCAGCATTTAGTTAACAGAACTTGGGCAGATACTGGCAGTACTGACTCGGAGGTTAGAGGAGACTTGACTTTTTTTTTTAATTTTCTATAAGTTTTTTTTAAAGCACCATGAACTTTTTCAAAAGTAACCCGAAGAGCTGCTTTGTTGTGTTCCTCAATTTTGTGGTTCCAAACATGTTGCTGATGAAGTCTGGTAGATGTGAAGTGTTTGACTAAATGTTTTTGTGTAACCACAGGTTGGACAAAGTGGAAATATTCCTGCTGGTACCACAGTGGACACAAAGATCACACACCCGTCGGAGTTTGATTTTTATCTGTGGAGTCACGCTGGTATACAGGTAAGTCTTCAGATACGAGCAGTGCATACATTGGGGCCTATGTATTAATTGTGTCCAATACCGTTTAAAGTGAGATTAGATATGGTGTAAGGTTAGACTAGACATAAACTCTGCTTACTTTATGCCATTAATTGCGCTCAAATTTTGGCACTCAAATCATGCCCTTTAAAGCAGAGCAACACCTTTTTGCTCAAGCCACCCCCTTATTGTTGGACGAGGTGCAGAAGTGTCTAAAAACTGTCTGAAACGCATCAGAAATGTGATGTGAAGCATCTACTACTTTATTTTTTACACGAATTGTGCCAGATATCGAACACTGCAGCTTTCATACATCTAAGCCATTGTCTGTAATCCTTTTTGAACAGATTTATTGACTGTAAGATAGATGGGATTGAAAGCAAAGATTGTTTTTGGAACAGTGTTACTGCAAAAGTTTTTCCAAAGCATTCGAGTACTTTGAGAGTTGCAGGCTTTGTTCTGCTGAGTTCTGTAGAATTAGTTGTTCCACCACACACATTGATAGTGTATCAACCAGACAGTCCAACAAGCCCCGAAACCTCTCAATTTTGAATGATAGAGGTGGTCAGCACTAATATGGTAGATGGGAGTACAACAGCGTTCCCAAATCTTCAGTTATCCCTGTGACTGTATTTATCATGCCTTTATTAGTTTAAAAACAAAAAATAATCATGTTTTAATGCCATTATTTTATATAATCTTGATAACTGGATCTTCTCAAAATGCAGGGAACAAGCAGACCCTCACATTATCACGTTCTCTGGGACGATAACCGATTCTCCTCCGACGAACTGCAAATTCTCACTTACCAGCTGTGCCACACTTATGTCCGCTGCACTCGCTCTGTGTCTATCCCCGCTCCTGCATACTACGCACATTTAGTGGCTTTTAGAGCCAGATATCACCTGGTGGATAAAGAACATGACAGGTACAGTAATTATCAATGGTTTTTTTTACCGGTATGGTCTCATTTATGAATCGTCAACCCTCCAATGATCCACAATGTGACTTTCTATGGTGGCCTTTGAAGGGCTTTTTCTGCAGCTCCAGGTTTTTACGGTGGGGCACTATAAAACCCTCCACTGTGACAGCTGAGCTCCTGACAAGATTGAAGGAACCTCCTAGTCCTTGCCCAATTTAACCCTTTTAAGTGACTGAACCCAAATGAGAGGTACTGCTCCCGTCAGCTCAAAGAACCTAAAAAGGACTTTCCGCCTTAGACATTGAAGACCTACCGCATAGGATATGCCATCAAAAAGTCTGATGGGCACGGGATCTTTAAAGGGGTTTTGCCGCCATAGACAATGATGGCATATTGTTAGGATATGCCATCATTGTCTGATAGGTGCGGGTCCCAACACTGGGATCGGGACCCTCAAACTCTCCGTGCAGACTGGAGAGTTGGTTGCGCTTGCGCACGACTCTCCATTCTGCTCTAAGGAAGTTGTGAGCAGAGCCGAATGCACTGCTCGGCTGTACTCGGAAATCCCATAGAATGGAGAGTGACTGCGCAGACGCTGCCGGCTCACCAGCCGACGCTGCGCGTGACGGAAATATCCCACACTCATGGCAAAACCCCTTTAACTATTTTAAGAACGAGCCACCTAAAGGGTCGGCTCAGAATGGAGAGCCAGTAGCAGGTCGCACTCAAAATTCCCATAGAACAGAATGGAGAGGAGTACACAAGGCTCAATTGTACTGGAAACTCCCATAGAACAGAATAGGGAGTTGTGCTCAAGTGCCACAGGCTCTCCACTCTTATTTGGAAGGAGCAGTATTAAGTTAGAAGTAAGCTAGTAGTAGCCAGCTCATACTGGCCTACAGGATAGCAGGGTAAACCCACAGTGGGCACCTGGGCATGACTGGGGTTTTCAGAAAGAGAGACGGAAAGCAAGAGTCATGTACAGTAACTGTAGAGTGGGCCCCAGGAATCCACTCTACTGGTGAGCCCCAGGCACCATAGTAGTAAGTAGACAATAACGTAGGGTGTTAATCTACCGTTCGATTGGTCTAGTGTTCAGGTCAGCCCTGACTTCTAATATTCAACAATGCGTTTGTCTAGAAATGACCAGTGTTTGTATCGGTTTTAGGCCATGTTCACACGGCGTAATCGCGGCGCGTACAGTACAGCCGCAGTTAAGACGGGTGATTTTTGGAGTCGCGCTAATACACACGTAATACATACTCCCGCGGCGTGATGGGCAGCCGGCCGGCCCCATTGACTGTCATTACTCGCGGCGTGTATTTGCCGCAAGTAATTGACACGTCACTTATCTCCTCGTGTGTACAATACGATCGTATTTTACGAGTGGGGAGAGGAGGCGTAATCCATAGTTCTCTGAGAGCTATGGATTACCGTAATTTCGGCGCGCATCTCTCTCATATTAGAGCGCAAATACGACACGAAATGCACGCCGAAATTACCCCGTGTGGACATAGCCTTCTAGTCGCCGGTTTGCATCAGCTTTACCAACTGTCCTGATCTAAGTTTTATGTTCTCTTGTTTCAGCGCTGAAGGCAGCCACACCTCTGGCCAGAGCAACGGCAGAGACCATCAAGCACTTGCAAAGGCAGTTCAAGTTCATCAGGACACACTGCGTACAATGTACTTTGCTTAACTGCTGCTGGACCCCAACGTTAGCGGCACTACCCGAAGGAGCAATTCACGCCAGACCAGCTGCACTTACCTGTAATGTAGTCTCCAGTGACATCCAGCAAAAGTGCAATCTACCCCTAGCCCTGTCAGTCTCATACAGCCCTCAGTATCCAACCAGCCTTCCGTCCAGACCCCGAATACTCTTTTATCTCGAACTTCATACCTGCATTGAGTCATGTGAGGTTTGTGAAATACACATATATTTTAAGCGTTTACAAAAAATTTACCCTTTTTAAAGAAAAAAAAGGTTCGATTTTTAACCGTTCTCTCAGGGCTCACAAGAAAAAAAAAAACGCTATGAAATTCTTTTCTCTATGGAAATTTTGTGAATTATCAGATAAATGTTACAGCCTAGAAAAAAAAACAATGGAGAAAGAATAGGATCTTGACATTTTTTAAAGCCTTAAATATTTTTGTCATTTTAATAAGATGTTTTATTATAGGAAAAAAAACAACTTTTTTTTTTTTTCTTCCTCCGACTTTGGTGTCAAATATTCTAGTAGATAAAATGTTGAAAAATACAAGTTGGTCACCAGTTCCTAAAGGATGAATATAATAGTATTCCTTTTTTGCTTTTTACTGACTGTGTGCCATTCGGGGAAAAGGAGAAAAATATTGCGTTTGTCTGGCTGCACTCGTACGTTTTTTTTTATTATTATTTTATTTTTTAATTCATTTTTTTCCTCCCCCTTTCCTGAGGTTGCTGACTAATACGGGTCTGTGGCAATGTGGACAGTACAATCATGTTAAGCTAATGTACAGAAGAAAAAAAAAAAGAATCTATTTTAGCAGTATTAATGTGAGATGACGTGCTATTTATTTTATTTACACAGATCACCATATTTCTATTAACCTATGTTATGTACTCGGGCTTAAATGGTGTCCTGTTTAACCCTTGCACTGACAATGCGACCTGTAGAGCCTTTACAGGACCACCGGCAGTGAATGGATTAAAAAATTAAAAAGAAAAAAAAACACCTCGTTTTCTGAAACTGCTTCACCTCCAGAGGGCTCGTAATACATTGCAATGCAATAAGAAGCAATGTCCCTCCGATCCTTCTGGTTTCAAACAGGGTTAATGTGTGAGGAGGAACCCCCTCAAGGGTTTTAAAAAAAAAAAGTTTTTCTTTTAAGTCAAATTTTTATGCAAAACCTTTTTAGTTTATAGGCTGCGACTTAACCAGCCGCGAAGGTTTCATAGCTGTAATGTTGCTGTACACTTCTAACCACAAATACTGACACTCATCTCTTTCTACTAGAGGGTCTTTGAGGTCCCCGCACTGTATTTAGTAGGGGAATCCTCATGCTGTCAGGCCTCAAAGACGTTCATATGCAACCTGTATTATTTGCTCTGTAATTTTAATATATTAATTTTTTTTTTATCTATGTATTTTTTCCCTGCTCCTCCTGCGCTTTAAGGAATATGCAATTCTGTAACGAGATTCAATACAAAGAGTCGGTTTTTGAAGCAATATCATACAGTGTAGTAGAATGGGTCTGTTGTGTCAAACCACGGGCATGCAATTTTATTTCATTTTTATTGAGCCTTAACACTATAGGACAGTGATTTTCCAGCAGCTTTTGGGAGACTGCAGGTCCCAGCATGCCCTTACAGCCATTACATGTTGGGAATTGTAGTCTTGCAACAACTATGGAGAGCTCCAGACTGGACATTACTGTCCTGTGATAAAATTCGGATGAGGAGCGAAGGTTTTGCTGGTTGTGTTACCGTTGGAGTAGTAGATCCGGTGTAATAGACACGTGTCAAGGCCTAATTGTAACATCTAGGATTTTTTTTTTTTTTTTTTTTAAGTAGAGGGGTGTGGTTGTACATCAATAGATTTTATGAACAAGTCCTCCATGGAAGAATATTTTAGGTGCTAAATTTTCTCAGTCTTTACCGTAATCACTCGTCTAATGAATTGATTGGGAAACCATCTTGAAAATCAGTTTAGGTCATTGCCTTTATATATCAGATGTTTGTAAGAACAACCTCCATCTTTAAGCATATTAATCGCTTTAGAGGTGACGTAGGGAAGGCTGTGATGCTTTCTGACCTGGTGTTTGTGTTCACATTGGTGGAGAAATAGATCTATGCATTTAGTTTTGGGGTTTCTGTTTGTGTTCACAACCTTTTTGACGGGTCAAAAAAAAAAAACAGTTGGTCAGAAAGTAAAATTTTAAATTAAAAAAAAAAACCCTAAAACAAATCACACGTATGTTGTGTATGGACACTAGTTGCAAAATAATCACCCACTTGTAAATTGACTGGTAATTAAGCCTGAGGTGTGAAGCAGCTCTGTCTTCCTCTACCATCAGGAAGTCTCAGCACAATATCAAACACCTGCAGCTAAATCCTTCCTGGATGATCTGCTGCGTGTGACCCAACTGGTGCCTAAGGTTATGTTCACACGGTGATAATTTGATTCAGTTTCCGCACTGAAATCCACGTAGTAATCCTCTTCCATTGATGTCGCTTTTTAATTAGTATCCTGAGCTGAAGTCACTGGGAAACTGTTTTGATGCAGGTTTGTGTGTGGTTCTGCCCCAGAATCCACACAAAGCTACATTGGGCTGTATTTAAAAAAAAAAAAAAAAAAAATCTGCACTGATAATTCATGTGCACATGCATTATAGGGGTGTTTCCACCTTAGACTTTGATGGTATATCGATAGGATAGGTTTTGGGGGCCCGCTCCTGAGGCAGATGCATTGGGATCTGCTCCTATTTCACTTTGACATATCTGATCGATATTCCATCAGTCTATAGTGGGACCAGCCCTATAAGGGTATGTTCACCTGCCGATATTTAAAACAAAAAAAAAATTTCCAGCTTTTAGACGCACATTCTTTGCAGATTTTAAAATATCTCCGAAAATTCTGCCACTTTTTTTGTTGCAGTTTAACCCCATGTTTAAAAATAAATAAATAAATTCTACAACGTGAATCATGTTAATGAATGGGATGCAAAGTGTGACATGGCTTACGTGTCTGTTTCCATGTCAGATGTTGCTGTGTGAACATAGCCCAAGTATCGGAAGCCTGGGACATTCCCTTAAAACCATTCAGTCTTGAGCTGGCCAAAACGTGTTGGGGTATGTCCACACGGCGTATTGGGGCGCCTACTAATACGCCGTGTGTTTTAGAAGTATGTGCTGGCCAGCGCGTACTTCTAAGGGCCGGTTCACACGGCTTATTCAAGCCGTAATTGCGGGACAGATTCCGTCCGCAATACGGCTTGAATAAGGGGCGGGGGCGCTGCCCGCCGGCCCCATAGACTTTCATTATCCACGGCGCATATTCCGCCGGGATAATGATCATGTCAATTTCTCTGAGAACTGTGGATTACCGTAATGGCTGGGACGGATTGCAGCGGTATTGCGGCGCAATACGGCTGCAATCCGTGCCCAAAATAAGCCGTGTGAACGGCCCTTAAAGAACAGGGGGGTGGGGCAGGCTCCATTCACACCTATTGTCAGCGGCGCGTAAGCGCTGCAAAGGAGTGACATGTCACTTCTCTTCCCCGGTGTACAATACGATCATATTGTTCACCAGGGGAGACGAGGCGTAATTCATAGTTCTCTGAGAACTATGAATTACCGTAATTGCAGCACGCATTTCGGCCTTATTAAAGTGCAAATAACACTGCGAAATGCACGCCGAAATTACGCCATGTGAACATACCCTTAGGCTATGTTCACACGGCTGATTCTCGCCGTAATTGCGGGACGGATTTCGCCTGCAATTACGGCGGGGGGGGAGGGGGGCGACAGCTCACCGACCCCATAGACTTTCATTATCCACGGAGGGATAATGTGCATGAGAACCGTGGATTACTGTAATGACAGGGACGGATTTCAGCCGTGTTTCCACGCAGTACGACGTGCAATACGGACTGAAATCTGTCCCAAAATCAGCCGTGTGAACATAGCCTTAGGGTGAAAAGGGGGAACTTGTGGATTGCATTGACCTGGGATGTACGGCTGTCATAAATGAATGTTTTAATAAAGGCTTGTGGCAAGCCATTCACTCAGTTTATCAGGTTAGTGATAAAGATCCCTATAAAGCAGCCCATGCTTTTGATGCAGTGCTGTCTATTGATTAGTCCAGTCCTCTTATTTTGGACTTTTTATCCGATGATCTTTGCATGTCTGATGTGCTGTCGGCCGCAAGTTCCATCAGACATCCACTGCCCGTATGACGGCTGATCTTATGTGTATACATACACCACTTTGAAAAATCCCTGTCACCTGAATAAACGAATGTCCTGTCTTGCCGCTGGGATCTGTGGAGTAATCTGGCAACAGGTGATATGTTTCCCTACAGTGCCCCTACAGGGGAGATGAAGCATTACATGCCATGTTGTTAAAGGGGTTTTCTCACTACAATGATTGACATTTAACACGTGGGGACAGATAATTGAGGACTTTCTATATACATGACTTTTGTTTTTTCTCTGGTCAGGCGATAAGGAAAATTTTATCTCCTCTTAGAGCACACGCCTTTCTCTGATTTTAGACTATCTCTCACACCTCTCTATTCTGCCTCTTAACTTTCATTGCTCAAAGGCTATGTCCACACAGTATAGAAGAATGCTCATATTTTCGGCGGGTTTAGGATTCTAAAACCGCTGAAAATACGATCGTGCAGCCTTCTCGTAGACGGAAGGAGAAAAAACATTTAGCCTTAACAGGTCTATTTTTTTTTTTCCCCCATCACTTTCTGGCACCGGAGGTTTTAGGAACATGTTGTAAAAATCGCTGGGGCCTTTTCGTCTGTTTCCCGTACATTCAGTTGTACGATCAACGGGGGGGAGCTAAAAACCAACCGCTTTTTTTTTTTGCACAAAACGTGACCATAACAGCTGTCGTGCATCGGACAAACACCAGTTGACTTTCGGACGAACTTTGTCCAATGCTGTGTGGATCCAGCCTAAGCTTCAGTCACTCATTTGTCTAAGGTGAGTCTGATCTCTAGTACTTTGAAAGTTTATCATTTAGCTAAGTAAATGCTCTTTTGAGCTCTCTAACCTGTGTAATACACTTTTTAAAACTCTTGCACTCAGTGTAACAGGAATAGCAGAGCTGATTTAGTCACTGTTAGGACATGTTCACATGGCGTGTTGAGTCCGTGTGAACATACACTTTTAGATACGTGTTTGGATCCGTCTGTCGGACCCTAAACGGACCCAAACACGTATCTAATAATGTGCAATGTGATTTTACATTGCTTTTACTCTGAAACACGCATCTGTGCTCAGACTAGTGATCGTTGTTGTCTCATTGCGTCTTTCGGATCCGTCCCAAGAACTGACACGTCCGAAAGACGCAGCAGAAGCCCTATAATAAAGTATAGGGTGCGATCCTCCTGCATCCAACACTGATCCAAACGCGGAGCTGCATGTTGGATACGTGTTGGAACAGTTTAGGGTCCGATCCCCGCTGCGTTTATGGATGCGATTTTCGAATCCAAATAAGCTGTGTGAACATCCTCTTATAGACCTGCCCACAGCCTGACCAGGACATGCGAGTCTAAAGTTAGTTGTGAAACTGCATGGTGAGAGAACCCCTTTATTCAATGGGCTGTCCCTGTAACGTGTGGTCCTCCAGACCTCAAGACTCTCCTAGTGGATGAAGGGTACTCCCTAATAATTAGGGTATTTTAATATGGCCCTTTTGGGCCAGCCTGTTGTGTCTGAAGTGTTCTCTACAGAATGACCCTATGTAGGCCAAATAATGAGGCTTATTTCAATTTATAAGTGTGGTGGTAAATGGGTATCGTTATGGTTAGGCTATGTTCACACGGCTTAATTGCGGGACATATTTCGCCCCGCAATTACGCCGTGTGTACGCCGAATTAGCCGTGTGAACATAGCCTTAGTTGGACCAGTCTTGTCCCCGTATTTTACCTATTTTGTGAGATTCATGATGGTTTTCCTTTCCGAAAACCGTTCCATATCTTCGCTTTGAACGGAAGGGGTCGATTTTACTGCCAGTTTTGTCTCCGTGATTGCGGGCTTCACCTTGTTCCAGGCAGCTAATGACCTGACCGAAAAACCTTGTCCAACCTGTCCTTTCCCCAAATACAAAGAGTGTGGTGCTTCATTTTTAATTTTGTAAACCGGAATCTATGCATCGAGCTGCGTCTGGAGGTATCGATTGTGACTTTTCTACCCTCCTATTCCTGCGCTCAGTAGGCAGATTCGCTTCTGTTGAACAGTTTGCACACAATCTAATATGGCAGATATTGTATATGTATAAATCTTTGCACTAAGTCCCACCTCACCTGAAATTCAGAAAGCTTTGCATTCACTTTTGTAATGTAAAGAGAGCCGTGTACAACTGTAAAAAGAATCCGATCAAATGCTTTGTCGGTTTATTTCACCCTGGGCTCTTGGGTAAAAGGCTGTTTTGGTACTAAAGTTTACTTAGTTGACGTTTGTAGTTCATCCCTTGTGTGTGAAGTTTTTGTAGTTTTTTTGGCGCTATTCAGTAAGTCTGCTTTAGAACTATTTTTTATGACCGGGCATTAACCTTTCCGCCTGCTCCCTCTGTCAAAGCAGAGGGGTTTATTCCTACTTGTTAGAAGGGTCTAAGGATGAGCTGAAAGCAGACTGTAACTTGGTGGTCTGCAATGTGCGGCTCTGCAGCTGTTGGAAAACTACAACTTCCATCATGCATTTATAGAATTTATATCAGTGGGCATGATGGGAGATGTAGTTTCCCAACAGCTGGAGAGCTGCACTTGGCAGACCACTGCTGTAACTATTAAGTTTCCCTGCAGCGCCACCACAGGAACAATTAAGTATTGCACAGTGCTTAGCTGTATTAATAGATTGTCTTTATACTGCAGGATAGATCCCCCAGAGTGATAGGTGTCTAAGCGGTAAGGATCTTGAACAGGGACCTCCTTAATCCCCTATTAACTCCCTAATGGGATGTATGAGTGTGTTTTAGAAATTGGCAAAAATCTCCATTAGACATTGTTCCTACCACCCCTGTATGTAGCCCTCATAAGTGTTCTTGTGTTGCCCTAAATAAAAATGACAGTAGTGTGCGGGCCCATAGACTTTAATGGCATATTAATAGAATGTGATGGGTGCGGGTTCATCTCTGGGAACCAGATTTATCTTGGGAACTTCCCTTAAGGTATCAGCTATGAATGGAAAGTCGGTCACACTTGGGCAAGACTCTCCATTCTGTTCTGTGAGAGTTAGGAGTGTAACTGAACATACCGCTCCTCTATACTGGGGACTCTCATGGAACAGAATGGAGAACACAGCGCCCCCTGTACTGGGAACTCCCATAGAACAGAATGAAGAGAACACAGCACTCCCCTGTATTGGGAGCTCCCATAGAACAGGGTGGAGAGTCATGCACAAGTGTGACAGTCTTTCCTTTCGGAGGCAACACTTTTGGGGACCTGTTCCTGAAATGCTTGCAAATCCCAAAAGGGAGTTCCACACCTACAGTACTTCGGTGGCATATCCTAGAGATATGCCATTAATGTCTTTGGTTGGTACACCCCTTGAAAAGTGAACCTGTTGGGTGGTTTATGCTGCACTGAGAGTAGGATATGATAGAGGGAGAGAAGCTGAGCTCTGTGATATATAGGGTTATATGATAGAGAAGCTGAGCTCTGATTAATAGGATTATATGATAGAGGAGCTGAGCTCTGTGATATCTGGGGTTATATAATAAAGGAGCTGAGTTCTGTGATTATATAGGGTTAAAAAATCCTGGTAGGACTCCTTTTAAAGGGATTTTCTCAGTTGAATATGCTGATCACTGCTGTAGAACCACCCACAGCCTGAGGAGCCAGAGTAAGTGCAAAACGGCTCATTGTGGTGAGAAAACCCCTTTACGAGACTGTGGAAGCCCTGCTGATCTCGCCCACATACAGTACTTGTCAGTTTGCCCTGTAAACGCACTGATGCAGGGAAAGATGGCAATCGCTGTCTGTGGGTGAGTTAATCAGTACTTTGACTTTCTCTTTTAGGATTTTCTCGGCTTCAAATTCTATAATGCTATATATCCTAAAGCTCAATTTCTCTCCCTTTAGCTCACCCTGCTCTCTAGCAGCTAAAAAGTGTTCATTGGGAACAAGTTTATTAAAGATTGGTATGCATTATATAGAGTGCTTTAGAGCACTTGTTTGGTGTCTTCCTCTGCAGCCCGGGAATGAGGCATGTACCTGGATCCTTGCAGGTGGGCTCTCAGGAAGACCAGCAATAGTGTATCTTGAGCCATGTCTGCTGCAGCTTGACCTTCATGGAGGATTTGATGCAGGTAGAAGGGTTTAGTCATGGAGGACCCTTAAAGGGATTGTCCACTTTTGTTTATATTATGCATATGATAGGAAATGATGCAATTTTGTGATTAGACATGTTTTGCCTTTGTACCAATGCTGTAGCCCACATCCCAGTCCACACTGATGGTTCTTATGGACTAAACATGGCGTCCGTCATCCTGGTAACCCTGTCCAGATCTAAAACAGTAGATTATGGAGGAGGAGAACTTGCTACCTCCAGCAGCATCCTATGTCTGTGGAGATGTTGCACATCCTTCTTGTGCATTTTCTTAAAGGGGGTGTCCACTTGAAAAAAATTTTTAACGAAATCGGACCAAGGTGGGCAAAAGATTAGTGGGGGAAAAATCTGATCTGAGAAGACTCCTACTTACTTTCTGGACGCTCCTGGCTGCGGGACCATTCATCCCAGCTGAGACCGTGAATGGGAGCGTCCGGTAGGTAAGTACGAGTCTTCTATTTTTGCTCATATCCCGACAGAAGAGCAAGTATTGATCGGTCCTGGAACACCTTTGTAAGTTTGCTCTAGCTTCTGGTTTCACCTTGCCTGTAGGAATGTATACTCGCCTCATGACTTGTTGATTTACTCCACCAGCTTCTCTTCTACTGTGACACCTTACATTCTAGTAATGACCCTTGAGCCCCGGTGAGCTGACCCTTTGCTGTGTGCATCCTTTTTATGTACATAATTGTATAATATATTGATTAATTCTTGCATTTCTTAGCAATATTTTTGCTGACAGAGTTCATCCTTCCCTCTAGTTGCATACAGATTCAGACACCAGTGTTTTCCTGCAGCCAGTCCCTGCTCCACAATAGAATAGGACTTTTATATTAATCTCGCCTTTAATCTCTATGAAACTGAGGCTCAATGAGTATAAGGGTATGTTCTCATGGCTGGTTTTGACGCGGTTTTCGGAGCATTTTTCGGCTTCCACAACCGCATCAAAACCTCATTGAAACGCGCTTCTTCAGAAGAGGTTTAAGACGTGTTTCTTTGTGCGTTTTTGGATGGGGTTTTAGGCGAGATTTTCAACACTGTTTTCACCCATACAAATTGATAACGAGGTCAAAAAAACGTGCCGAAAAACGCTCCAAAAAAACAGAGAAACTCGTATAATACATGATTCAAGAATTGACAGGGCCCAAAACAGCTTCCAAAGAAGCACGAAAAACCTTGTGTGTGAAGTACAGCGGTGTTTTACATAGGAATCAATTAAATGAACTGGGGGTGTATTGGGCGCAGAAACGCTCCAAAAAACACATCCAAATAAGCCGTGTGAACATACCCTATATGTGATGGTAGAAGTCTGTTTTTGATCTTCAAATGACCAGCAATTCTTAAGGGAGCTTTAATAAGTTAATACATTTTTTGAGAATTTTTACTGCTGTCCTCCTGGAGGGCAAGAGACTGAAATCGAGTATCACAAGATGTATTGGTTTTTATGCCATATGGCAAATGGAGTTCCTAGAACACCTTTTTGGTCCCACACAAAGTCAACCAATGGTGCTTCTTGTATGAATCGTGAAAGTTTTTTTTTTTTTTTCCAACTTTCTTACTGCTGCTCGTAGCCTACAGTTGGCTGTGAAACTACATAGTGAGAAAACCCCTTTTGAAATAGCAGATACTATCTTTCATATGCTTAAAGGGGTTGTCCTTGGGGAGACCCAAGCAGCTTCAGATTCATGCATCCTGAGCAGCTCTATATTCCTAGCTCTTCTAATTGCACTGACCTTAGAGCAGGAGATCTTATCTATGAGCTCTGGAGCTGCTCTCTGCGATAAATTAAACAAGTAATTTCTCTCCTTTGTTTGTTAGGCTGTGTCTACACGGCATAGAAATACGATCATATTTTCGGTGCTTTTAGGATTTTAAGAGCACCGAAAAACGATCCTTCAGGCTCCACAGGTCGTTTTTTTTTCTACTATCGTTTTTCGGTGCCACGTGTTATACAACATGTTTTATAATACACCGCTAGTTCTAGTTTTTTTTTTCACCTTCTTCCCATATAATTGTATGGGTGACATCACAAAAACGAGAACCGACCACTGTTTTTGCGCAGAACTTGCAAAAAAACTGCGGTCCTGCGTCGGGGGGGAAAAAAATGGTCAATTTCGGTCTTTTTTTTTTTTTTTCTTTTTGGTCCGATGCAATGTAGACCTAGCCTTAGAGATAATACACTCTGTTCTCAAGCTGCCGGCGTCCTGTGTGCCGACCTGTGGTGACACCACTTGCTGCTCTCAGGTAAGACAAACAGCAGAGAGCAAGGGAGAACAGGACAGTAACAGGGAAATTCTGTGTGCACTCAGAGCAGATAAAATCTCTTATCTACTCAAGAAAGCAAAGCAATATATTTGGAAAAAGTTTTCATTTACCGTTCCCTGCATGTTAAAATCTTTGCAGTGAGCTATATCTAAGGCTATGTCTACACAGTAGTTTGAATATGCCAAATATTTGACTACACCCAGGACCCTCGCCTCACTACCTGGTACAGGGGAAAACGACTACACCCAGTGCTGCATTGACAGCAGTGAAAAATCCGTGCTGTAGTCTATACAACACAGATTTTTACAGTCGCTTTAAAAATCCGGTGGAATATGTAACACCTATAGCTAGTTATGAAGCGAGAATTGCGTCTCTGCTCAACGTGACAAGAGAGAAACTGAGCCATATGATAGGTTTATATGATTTGGAGCAGGATTTCCGAGTAAATTCTGCCTTATGTGACAGTGGGGGTCCTGCCTACCCCACCCACTTGCAGTGATTAACAGCTTTCCCTGCATCAATATATACAGAGCAAACTGTCAATCACTGTCGGCTGGGACAGCAGTGCTTTCAGTTTTACAGAGTGTTTCTTTTAACTTGGGGTATGTGCACACGGCGTTTTTGGACTTTATTTTAGCGCGTTTAACGCACTGGAAAATGGCCCCAAATCCGCCTTAGACGAGCTTCAAATCGCCTTGTCGTTCCCATGAGGCATTTTTTGCTCGCAAAATACACTTAGGAAACACTGGGAATAGGCTTTTTTTAAAAATAAGCCTCTAATCAGACGTTATTGGAAGCTGATTTCGAAGTGTAAATTTACACTTTAAAAACCGGCGTGTGAAATTGTCAATTCAACATCATATCATACAACCCTATATATCACAGAGCTCAGCTCCTCTCCTCTATCATATAACCCTATATATCAGAGCTCAGCTCCTCTCCTCTATCATATAACCCTATATATCACAGAGCTCAGCTCCTCTCCTCTATCATATAACCCTATATATCAGAGCTCAGCTCCTCTCCTCTATCATATAACCCTATATATCACAGAGCTCAGCTCCTCTCCCTCTATCATATAACTATATATCACTGAGCTCAGCTTCTCTCTTCTATCACATCCTGAGCTCGTATAAGGCAGCATAAACCACCTGCCAGGTTCCATTTAAATCCAGGAAATAATTGCAAATATAATAGAAAACACAAACCAAATGACAAAATAAGTTCTACATACAAAGAGCCAAATCGCTTTGGAACTGCAACATTTCAAGCTATATGGGAATGTTCACGCGGCTTATTTTGGGGCGCATTTCCCCACGTATTTTGCGGCGTACTGCGCTTAATACGTGGGGAAATGCGCCCCACAATTACGGTAATCCATAGTTCTCATAGAGAACTATGGATTATGCCTCGTCCACCCCACGCGTTCAATACAATCATATTGTAGGTGCGGGGAGTTAAGTGACATGTCAGTTACTTACGGCGAATACGCGTCGCGAGTCATGAATGTCTATAGGGTCGGAGGGCTGCTATTACGCCGTGTGAACATACCCTAACTGCAACATTTCGAGCTGAAACTGCGGCGTCGCACACCTGAAACGCGTGGCCTCCCCCTGACTGCCGGACCACATGCCTCCTCTGTGTGCGTTTTTCTTGCTCAAAACTATTTTGTAATACTTGTATAGGAAATAATTAAATGTGTCCACGTCACTAGACCCAGGGGTCTCTATGTAATTGCAGACAATGCGTTTTGCATTTCATACCGCGCTGCAACACTGGCTGTTGTGGTAGAAGTCCAGTGAAGACAATCTGGTGGTTCAAGCCATAAGTGCTTTGAACTTTTTGGGGAAAAAGCGTTCCTTTTTGGGGGAAGAGGGGGCATGGTTTTCTAGAAATAGACCATATCTGTATATCTCACATCTGTATTCTGTATAAAGGAATTGTTTTTTTCTTATTTCGATGGCGTTTCATGTATCTGCAGACCTTGCCATCCAAAACATTTTGCAGATGACAGAGGGGTTTTTGCGCTTGTTGTAGACTTTCTATTCGGTTTTACAACTGAATGTGGGGATCGATGGGATTTTTTTGGGATCCTTTTAGAGATTAGGCTGCTGTAGTAACCTGTAGTATGTCACTAATGGCTACCTCCTAACAAGTGACAAAGACTTGAGTTTCAGCCAAAACATTTTTTTTTCCCTTTTTTTTTTTTTTTTTTTTAAGGGGTTGTCTCACTACAAGGATTGCTGCTTTTTATGTTAAAGGTCTCGCAAAAGCAAGTCACTTTGCAATATATGTCCATTAACAGTGTCCTACCTATTCCTACATCTCCCTTCTTGTATGGGTTGCATCAGCTCCTCAGGTCGCTATAGCTACAGACCTGTTGGATCTATTCTGATAGGCTGCCAGCACTGGTTGCTATAGCTACAGACCTGTTCTCTCTCTCCTGATAGGCTGCCAGCACTGGTTGCTATAGCTACAGACCTGTTCTCTCTCTCCTGATTGGCTGCCAGCACTGGTTGCTATAGCTACAGACCTGGCGTCTATTGCAGCCTAGTAGAAGCCAGTAAACACGGCCCAGAATTCAAAGTGAAACCAAGAAAACAGGACTGATGTAAGATGAATCCATTGTAGTGAGGCGACCCCTTTAAATCAGCCAAAAAACACCGCCTGGTTCCCGTCCCGGAGGTGCCGTGCCACTATGCTAACGATCAAGTGGTCGTCAAGAAGCCACTTCTTCCAATAGAGATGCCAGCGCACCTTATCCGGGCCAATGGGGTGGTCCTCGCATGCCAGCTTTCTAGCGGTGCTCACTTTTCGGAAAGGCCAGACCTGATTTTTAGATTTCTTTCCTCTCTGCTGTGGTTTATTCTACTTGTGGACAATCACTGCGTTGTCTTACCGTGAAGGTGGTGACACTATTAAGGGTGCTAATCTTTTATATTACGTGACTTGTTACTGTTTTATATGGCTGTTTTTTTGGTGTGTGTGATACAGTGCTTGCACCCACATCAGGGTGCGCCATGAGGCTTTATGTAGAATGAGTGCTAGTGAGCGGCTGCTGCCAACATTTAATATGATGACCGATGTATTTTTGAGCTCAGCAGTGTCTATTTAGGCTGGTTAAAGCAAACTAGCTACAATTTCTTGTATTGATCACTTTAAGACTCTATTTTAGCCCCTACCTAAATTTTGATAAATTTTGATAAAGAAACAGTAGTGTGTTTCGGCTGTGAATTTAAAGGGGGACTCCACTTTTCCGGGTAACTGGTGCTGGTTGTGTGGCTTGGGTTATTGGCAATTTTTTTTGTTGTTGTTGTAAGGTGTAAAGCAAGACGTGAATTTTTCCTCAGGGTCACAGTTTTTGGAAAACCTTGAGGTCGAATGTATTAAACCAGAACTTGGCAGGCTGTGGGATCGCCCTTAAATCCCTCAATCGGCGAGATTTTATATAGAAGATATAGAGATGATGTAGAGACCTGAAAATGTGAGGGGCTGCTGATCCTCAGTCTTGGTGTCCTTGTGCAGATTCTAAATAGTCTTACTCCTCCAAGGAGGAATAGACAGCGCTGTCCTGACACCTTATAGGGACCTCTCCAGTCAACAGCTCAATGATTCTGTTGGTGAGTTGTGATTGGGGCCTGTAGGTCACGGGGGGGCCCTGTAGGTCACGGGGCCGTAGTCACGGGGGGGCTCCCCCCTGTGATTGGGGCCTATAGGTCACGGGGGGGCTCCCCCCTGTGATTGGGGCCTGTAGGTCACGGGGGGGCTCCCCCCTGTGATTGGGGCCTGTAGGTCCCGGGGGGGGGGCCCTGTGATTGGGGCCTGTAGGTCACGGGGGGGCTCCTCTCCTGTGATTGGGGCCTGTAGGTCACGGGGGTGGAGGGGGTGGGTGGGGGGGCTCCTCTCCTGTGATTGGGACCTGTAGGTGACGGGGGGCTCCTCTCCTGTGATTGGGGCCTGTAGGTCACGGGGGGCCCTCACTAGAGGGCTTCTCATTGTGTAATCCTTTCCAGAAAGCTGGAAGATTATCTTGGGAAGATTTAATATACTCAAGTCAGGCTGGACAGGCCAGGCTGCTGATTCTCATTCTTCGCATCCTTGTACAGATACTTGTGTTCTTCTAAAACAGTGGTCTGCAAAGTGTGGCTCTCTAGCTGTTGGGAAACTACAACTCCCATCATGCATTTATATTCTCTAGAACAGTGGGCATGATGGGAGTTGTAGTTTGCCAGCAGCTGGAGAGCCGCATTTTGCAGACCACCGTTCTAAATACTCCCAAGGAAAAATAGATGGCGGCATTCTCCGAAATGGAGCCTTAGCAGCCCCTCATATTTTATGGTTTCTACAATCTAGGCTCCTCTCTGTTGATGTCTTCTATATAAAATAATCTTCCTTATTGAGTTGTCCAGGATGAATAGAGACAGGGACAAGATGGCGTGGACTATTTTGGGGCCAGACTATCACAAGGCGTACCCCCCGCTGTGTGCCCAGCACAATTAGGCAGGCCACATGTGGGCCGTATATTGTGCGGGCCTGTGTTAAACAACCTTGTCACTGTTTACTTATGGGAATGCAAAATTCAGGTTTACATCGAAGTGGAGCATAGGGTTGTACTTCAGGTTCAGCTCAAAATCAAGCATCCTTAATTTTTCATGAATGTCCTAAACCCTGATTTTATCCGACTAGCAGGTCCATGTTTGTTTGCCAAGTGTATTAGCCATCAGATGTGGTGGGATTCAGCAGCCATTTGGAATCCTGCCCTCATCTCATGACTAATACACACACTTTCCCGATCTGGATGCTGATGATTGGTTGCAGGGTATGAGGACGGTCTGTTTAAAATTTAGGATGCTTCGGTTTGGGTCAAGGCCGAGGCAAAGCACTATTAGAAAGTATATTGGGAGAAAAATTCTCCAGGGCTCTTTAAAGGGTTTTGCCACTCGTAGTTTGCTACAAGCCAGCCGCGGAGAACGGCGAGTTGGCCGCGCTTGCGCACTTCTCTCCATTCAGGTCTATGGGAGTTCCAAATATGGTTGCGCACAGTCAGTGAGCTATATTCGCAATGTCCATAGAGCTAAATGGGGAAAACTGCAGAAGCGCGTTCATCTCCCCATTCGCTGAGGCCAGCTTGGAGCGAGGTATGAACTGGCCTCAGTAAGGGAGTTTCCAAAATGGCAAACCCCCTTTAAGACCTTGAACCCATCATTGGGCTTCAGTATTGGCGGCTTCGAGATTCGGTTGGATTAAAAGAGTATAAAGTCCAAAAACAATAGTTGAGCAAAAACATTGTAATTTTGAGATACAGCGAGCTCCACCAAGTGCTGTGTAAAGTAGTGGTGTTCAACAAAATTGGAGATCCCATTTACATTTTTGCTCTTTGTACATTAGCGGTGCTTGGACTAAGCCCTGTCAATGGTGATCTGTTATCCTCCAAACAGCTGCTTGACCGAATGTATAGTGCAGAATCCAAAGCTCCTTCATGCAAGATTATGGCAGAAGATAATGGATACCGTAAAGCTGACCAGAGCTTTACGGTATCCATTATCCCGAGCTATGTCCTGTAATTACGTAATCATAGCTCTCATAGCTATGATTACCTGCCGCGTATTGAACGCTGGCAGAAAGAAGTGACATGTCACTTCTATCCAGCGTATACGCTTCCGGGATAGTGAATGGGACCGGCCTCCGAATGGGACGCTGATCAGTATGTTCTTCTACACCAGGGGTCTTCAAACTGCGGCCCTCCAGTTGTTCCGAAAAAACAACTCCCATCATGCATTTATATAATCTAGAACAGTGAGCATGATGGGAGTTGTAGTTTCCCAACAGCTGGAGGGCCGCAGTTCGAAGACCGCTGTTCTACACACAAAGCGTCTTATGGCTCACAAGATGCTATGTGAACATACCCTAATGCAGGGGTCTTTAAACTGCAGCCCTCCAGCTGATCAGTGTGTTTTTCTACACCAGCAGTCTTCAAACTGCGGCCATCTACCTGTTCAGAAACTAAAACTCCCATCATGCATTTATATATTGAACAGTGAGCATGATGGGAGTTGTAGTTTCCCAACAGCTGGAACAGCTGGAGGGCCACAGTTTGAAGACCCCTGCCCTAATGGAACAAGTGACCAGCTTTCTATTCTGAGCTGACCATTTCAGGAGCCTGTTCCCGAGATAGGTACAGATCCCATATTTAGGACCCACATGTATCAGGGCTTTGATGGCCTATCCTATTGATATGCCGCCAGTCTATGGTAAGAGCTCCCCCTTTAACCTACTGTAGGGGGTCCGAGGTAGGGTTCTATAGATAATTTTGGCCATATAACTGGGGGTTTTTGGGTTGACTTCCCAAATGAGCGAAAAAAACCCTCCAAAATCCTTTTGGCTTTCCCATCATTTTAGCCTCCGTTGGCTATCAGTCCTACAAATTGACCAAATGTGTTCTGTGACGTAGGCTGAATGTTCGGGGAGCATCTTCTCACAGAAGAATCGATTGTAGACTAACCACTTTAGGTTAAAGATTTCAAACAATTTCGAACACCTTCGAAGACCTTTTTGTAGTCAAAAATGAATGTTCATTGTTAAATTTACCTCACTTTGGTTGAATTTCTGTTTATCGGCTTTTAATCTAATGTTCATCGAGAAACCGAAGGTCGTTTTGGTCAGTGGGTTAAACATTGTAATGGACTCGCATTGTGACAATGGGCCTGCGGGACGTGCACAATATGGGTTCTCCTGTGTGAATTTGATCTAAGGACTGCAGAAGGGGACCGTAGGCCAAAACTTGTGCAGACCTAGGCTGTTTCCGAGATTCACCTTGGGACAACTTAGTATGTCCAGCACCATGTCTGCTATCTAAGTCTTCCATTTGGTTTGAGATGTATGTACGCTATAAAATCTTTGGCATCATGTGATGGTGGTACTTCCAGTTCACTCTTCTTAGATGGGTTGTTACCCACGTCTACATGGAAGCATTACACATCTACATTCAATATGCCTCAATCAGGTCTTGCATTTGGGCCCCATTCACATCAGGTTTTTGGCATCCGTCTTGACATGGGTGTCCTGACCGTAGTCAAACATGGTCTCTTTTTGATTGCTTTATTTCCCATTTGTTAAAGGGGTTTTTCACCCCTCTGGTCCGTTGGGGGGGTTTTTAAGCAGTGACTACATTTTTCCCGGCTCCTCGAACTCTAATATTACAAAAGCAGTCAGGAGATTTTAAACTTTTGTAAAAAAAAAGCTACAAGTGCTGTGAGGTGTGAAAACAATTGCTTATCTGTAAACAAAAGCTAATCTTGTTAGAGATGAGTCTGCTCAGAGTGCATTCCATCAGGAAGGGAGATATGGATGTAACCAGAGAAACCTGTGTGCACTCAGAGCAAATAAAATCTCTCATCACCTGACAAAGGCAAAATCAAAAGAGCAATATATTTGGAAAAAGTTCAAAATTCTGTCTCCACATGTTGAAATCTTACCCTTTTTGTGGGGAAAAATCCTTTTCGCTCTAAACCAGGGGTTCAAACTCAGCCCCCAGCCAGCCCCCCAACAACTCCCCCAAAAGCATTTGTATAATCTAGAACAGTGGGCATGATGGGAGTTGTAGTTTCCCAACAGCTGGAGAGCCGCAGTTTGACACCCCTGCTCTAAACCTTGTGTACATCGCATATGTTTGGGGAAATGGACCAAAAGAGGCTATGTCTGCCCCTATAGACTAGATGTTGGGTAAAAACATGATGTGAATGAGCTTGAAGAAACCCAGCAGACCAAGGGGGTCCTGATATTTCTAGACTTGGGCACGCGGGGCTGGCACCGGCTTCACCGTTACCATATGGTGCCAGATAAAAGGAATTGTATTGTACCAAATCATCATGTTTTTGAAAGTGTGAAAAGGAAGTAGTACTGTGCTGTTTCCATTGTATTTGCACGCTGGGACTTGTTTGAGGGTCTTGCTACTGTGCCATACTGGAGCATCTTATTCTAGAAGACCTGTATGTTTGCCACTCCGCCAATCTGCTGTGACGTGATACCCCCTCTCCCCTCCAGTTCGTTCCAGATCTAGACTACCTCAGTTTTTACACCCTTGCAAATTTGCAGAGGGGGGTCGGGTTGGGCAGGAGAGGGCGCCTCTGAATTGCAGCCTATTTTATGAATATGTAGGACCGATTTATACACTGGCAGTCCCCAATGGTGAACTTCTATTTTTGTCATGAAGGGTGTTTTAAAAAAGAAAAAAAAAATTAAAGATGTTTTAGTTTTCGATCCCCTTTTTTGGGGGATGATTTCGGAGAGGAGTTACTGATGCCCCCTTTGTGCCTTTTGTGTTGAACCTTGTAGAATTTTTTTATGTCGCTGCAGATTTTTCTTTCTTTTTTTTTTTTTTTTTTTTTTTTTTTCTTTTTTACAATTTTTATTTCAAGCCGCAGTCTGGAAAAGTTTGTATTTTAACTTATAACCCATTGGGCAAACAGGATAAAAATTCACGTCTTCCTTAAGGCTTTTATTTTTTTCTTTTTTTACTTGAAACCATATCTTATGATTTTACCTGCCTTGAAAGACTTTTAACCTGAAGTAGTGTGTACACAGCACGAAAAACAAAATAATAAAAAAAACAAAAAAACATTCCTTCACGTAAACCATTTTAAAGGCATTTTAAATTATTTTTAAAAAATTTCAATTTTTAAAAGGTTGTGATACTGCACCATTTGCTCCGTGTAAGCTATTACCGTATAAATATATATTTTTACAGGACGTTAATCATGCATTAAATGCTGCATATCTTAACTTATCCGCATCATTGCACTTTCTCGATGTATGCCCTAAACTTGGATCAACACGGCTGCACGCGTGTACGTGTGTATTTTGTTTTTCGCGTAACTTTTTTTTTTTTTTCAAGTTGGAGCGATCATAAATTTGGGGCAAAAAAGTAAAAAATAAACGGAAATTTTAGGTACCTCAAAGAATCCTGAAAATGCTGCATAGTGTTTCCTTATCAGTTTATTTTTTTTTCCTTTTAAGAGTTTGCAATCTGTCTTTTTATATATAAAATGTTTTTACTGGTTTTTGATTTGTGTAGTGTGTGTGTGTGTATATATACTTAGCTAGATTTTGTAGTTTACCTATATTTCTATCGTACTGCCTTTCAGCTGTAATGCATTTTTTTTTATTTTTTTTTTGTTTGGTCAAAGATTCTGCTGAGAATCCAAAAGACAATAAATATTCTCCCCAAAAATACGTTTTCTACCTAATTGTTACACTGTATGAAAAATTTATATATGGGAAAAACCCTTAAGTTACTGAAGACTGGTCAGACACATCGAAGCTTTCTTTCTAATGATTTTGTTGTAAGGTTGTGGTCTAGGGTCGGGTTCACGCATCGGCCAGGAAATGGCACACTCTTGATTATGGTACATGGTGTAAGGTATTCATATTACCATCATGGCTTCCGTTTTGAAATGGATCGTGATTAGCATTGTGATTTGGCCCAAAGACGGAATATCGTAGTCGGCAACGAAGGCTTACATTCCAGCACGCTTCTAGCCGAACCCAAAAAGGTTGCGAACAAAAACCCTTTATCAATGGTGACTTTCCCAAAGCACGCTTCTAGCCGAACCCAAGGTGTGTCAGAACATGCATACTGAAACATCAGCCATTGTTACCAGGTATTTTCTGGCCAAATCCAAGGTGTGTCAGAAGATCATACCCGGTAATGATGGCTGACGTTCCGGAACGCTTCTAGCTGAACCCAATGGGTCAGAACATACCTGGTAACGATGGCTCACGTTCCGGCACATTTACCCAAAACCCAACGTTCAAAAAATCAAACCCGTAATGATAAACTAAAATTCCAGCATCTTTTTGCTTAAACCCAAGGGTGGTCAGAAACAAACTGGGTTCAATGGCTGTGTCCCGGGCATGTTTTAGCCGAACCCAAGGTGTGTCAGATCCTGCATACAGGAACGTCAGCCATAGTCACCAGGTATTTTCTATGCAAACCCAAGGTTGGGTTCGGGAAACATTCTACCCTAAATGGGGGCGACGTTCCAGCACGCTTCTAGCCAAAACTAAAGGGTGTCAATCAACATACTGGAAAATCAGCCTTTGTTACCGGAAAATTTTCTATTTGCCCCAATGTGGGTCAGAAATCTTCCCCCGGTAGGAGATGATGTTCCCTACGTTTTAAGCCGCCCCCCAAGCGTCAAAAACTACCTGGTTACATTGGTAACCCCTTTTCCGGCACGCTTCTAGCCGAACCCAAGGTGTGTCAGAACATCATACCCAGTAACCATGGCTCACATTCCAGCATCCTTCTGGCCAAACCCAAAACAAAAACACTATGAAAACGGAAGGGGACTTTAAAAGTTGACAAGGATGGCAAAGGTGGTTGTGTAGCCTATTCTATCCTTGCCATCAATCCCTACCAAAGCTGGGAGTCCGCCAGAGCCAATGCTAAAATTATACTAGTGGGTGTGATCCTGGCCTCCCTAAATTATTCTGATCGGCCATGCCTTTTGTTCTTCAAAAGAAAAAAAATTACTGATGAAATCCCATTTTTGGAGGACGACAATCAGAACTGATTGCACTGCTAATACATTAAAGGTGTGTTCCCATATCACACTTTGAGGGTATGTCAAGCGTGATAGGCACGGGTCACACCTGTGGGAACTGGCCCCCATAAAAGTCTCCGTAAAGAACATCTGTAAGTCTTATCCTATTGAAGACCAAAAATACGCCAAAACACCATAGGGGAAATCCCATAAAAACAAAAAGAAATTGTGCATACACGACACTCTCCATTCTGTACGGAGACTTTCAGGGGCCTGTTCCCGGGGGAAAGGGTGGGGGTCCTCCCTCGGTTCCGCATTTTGACAATTGAGGGGAATGCATGAAAGTGAAGAGGGAACACCCCTTTTAAAATTTGCCCATCCCTTTTTTTAAAGAGTTGCCCGGGGTATCGAAAAACATGCTAAAAAGCAGCGCCTCACCTGTCTGTAGGTTGCGTAGGGTATTACAACTCACAGCCCCCTAAAAGTGGTAAAAAGACCCCCCATGAACAAGTGGGAAGAAAGCTGCCATGTGTTTCAATTCCAGGCTGTCCCATTTGAGTGCACCATTACGGCCTTAGATCGTCTGCTCGACCTCAGACTTATACTGTCCGTGTGTTCAACCTAATAGAGACTTTACTGTGTTCTTAAATCCTTAATTACCTGTTTTGCAGCAGACCCCAAAGCAAATGAAGGGTTAATTGTATTTGAAAGCTTCCTAGGTCACCTAGTTTGCACTATCTATATCTATTTTTTTTTATTTTTGCAATAGAAATGTTTCACTGACAGTCCTCTGTTTTACGTCATGTACCCGAATACTAAGAGCTTTACATTCAACTTGGTTAAACTTTCCAAATGCCCCGAAAACCCCCCAAAAAGTGAGTGAATGAAATTTTATCAGTTTTCTTTTTGTATGTTGTCAATATTGTCTACTTTTTTTCCCTTTGCAAAAAGTTGATGAAAATAAATCTTACATCTTTTCTTTTTGTTGGTGTTTTTATTATTTACATTGTCATGCATAATAGCGGCCCGCCCAGTTATACCACATTCCCTACACATAACAGGAGGGCCCGGTTATACCCGCGCCCTATCACTATATACAGGAGATCACCGGTTATACCCCAAAGCTCCATATCACTATATACAGGAGGTCTCCAGGTTAACTGGCTCTCCCCTACATGTATACAGGTGATCCCCAGTTAACCCCAAAGCTTTTATACCTATTACAGAAGTATAAATTATCCAGCGCAAATAGATCACTTATACAGGGGAAACCCCCGGCTTATACCGCATCTCCCCTATCGCTATATACAAAGGCCCAGGGTATACCCGCATCTCCATGTCACTATATACAGAACCCCCGGTTATACCGCAGCTCCCTATCACATAAACAGGAGATCCCAGGTTAACCAGATCTCCAATTTCACTATATAAAGGGGATCCCTGGGTATCCAACATGCTCCCCTACACTATATACAGGAATCCCCCGTTTGTACTAGAATGCCCAATCCCCATAACGGGAATCCCCCGGTTATTCCCCGGTTATGGAATGTGTTAGGTGAAAATTCTATTTTCACCCAAAGAGGCGCCTGTGTACAGGCCCCAATTTGTGTCAAGAAGTAAACCAAAAACCCAAGATGGCCGGGCCTCCCCAATTTTGCCTTCTCTGAACAAAAGGAGCCGTCTGTTGAAAAGTATAGATAAGAGTAATGGAATTGTGGGATGTAGTCACAGTTGGAATGTTTGTTCGGCATGTACAACCGGCTATAAAACCATGCTGACAAAAAAGACGAAAAAGAACTCACTAACTGCAGGTTTCAGTTTGGATTTCTTTTCTGGGATGTCCTTCAATATACTGATTTGACCCCCCCCCTAGGACGTCGAGCCCCTTTGCGGTTCCGTCTACAACACTTGGTGCCCCATGTTAGGAGCAGTGGTATATTTAATCCAGAACAAATCGAACCAAATCAGGGTGTGATCATCCAAACACAAAGGGGGAAAAGGGTACCATTCCCCACAAATACATTTTAAAACTTTTTAATGCTCTTATTTTGGAACGCTTGTTTCTGTGGTTAGGTCCCATCGGGTCATCGGGAGCGGACTGACCTGATGGTACTGTTTACCTGCTTTATTTCGAAATTTCATAGTGCTTCCAGGTGGTTTTTTTTGTTTTTTGATATTGCGTGATCCCCCTGATTGGGCCCGGGTTAAAACCCGGTGTGGGACAGCGGGCAATACCCCGGTTGTAAGCCGTGAGGGGTCTACTCGGTAAAGGTAAAAAATAAACGGCTGAGAGGCACAACTTGTGGGTGAGGAAAAAAAATTCCTGGCATGAAGCTGGTGAGGTCATCTTGGTGAAGAAAGGACAAACAGCGGTCGAAATTCAGTGACTTTTTATTTGATACGTGCTGTTTGTGTGTTTTTATAGGGGTTTTTGTACGTTTTAACTAACGCAACTGCTTTGCAAAACGGGTGGGAAAGGGAAAAAAAAAAACTTTTCCCAAAGGGGGAGGGAAAAAGACAGAGTCCCCGAATCAAAACTCGAATCCCTATTGTTTTGTGCTTGTTATTCCGCCTTTGTGGCTGGCTTAGCAAAAATTGTGGTTGCGAAGTGATAAATGGGACATGAAGGGTTAAAGGGGTATTGCCAGGACATGAATTCCTTACCTCCCCTTTTCAGATGGGAGTAGAAATAAACAACTCATGCTGAATCATGAAGGCTGCAGGGGAGAGAGGAGGGGGGGTGAGCAGAGAGTGAGGATTAAGTGAGCGTCTCAAAACTTAACTCAAATAATAACTTTATAACAGTTGATTCTCTATACAGCAAGATACCGGCTCATACACTGCACTTTCTCCACAGCCCCTTGAAGCTCATTCATTTTCCCTGTCATTAGATAATGAGTAAAAAAAAAAGGAAAAAAAGTGGCGCTCACCGGTATCCTGGGCTGTGTGGTCCGCCCGTCCTAAACAATGGACATTCAGGCTAAAGGGGAAAGCCTCTCTCCTCTCCGCAAAACGTGTGCTCGTGGAAACTGACACCTGGCTGTAGATATCCACATATGGAAAGATGAAAGTAAACGACCCCGGCACTCGTACAGAGGATTCCTCAGAGGCGTAGTGACAAAAACAGCACTCTCTTTATTGAAAAACTATTAAAATGGCATATCATCCAAAGTGAAACAGTTTACGTGTTTCAGGCTCAGCAAAAGGCCCTTATTTGTAACAAACACACACATCTAAAAGACTTCCTTATAAAGCTAGTTTCCCGGGCTAATCCAGGTTCCTCACCTGATTGATTAACCCTCAATGGGAACGATGAAATCGGGGGGACTACTCATATTCCAAAACAATTTTCAAATTTTATAACACACATTATTGCACATGATTTGAGCTTAGAGAAAATAAAATAAACCTAGATACAATTAATAAACAGAATCAATATATATACATAAGATCCGATTTAAGGTTCAAACTCCGTGGAAACCTGGTGTCAAGAGTTAAGCTATGTTCACACGGCTAAGTTTGGGCCGTATTTCGGTCCGTAACTACACGCCGAAGTGCGCAAATTACGGGCCGAAAACGGCCCATTCATTACGGTAATCCACAGCTCTTATAGAGAACTATGGATTACGTCTCCTCTACCCGCCCAGCGAGAGACTAGCCTGTTTAGAATCGTGAATATGTTCTCTAATGCGTACGTACAGGTTCCTGGTAGTGCATCCTACATACTGCACTTCACATATATCGCACCATATCAAATACACCACATATGAACAGCGACAATTAAGGAAACTGGACCCTATACTGCTTGCCTGTAACAACAGAGGTGAAAGTATCTGATTTCACCATAAACTTGCATAAACTTCACATAATTCACAGATTTCACATAAACTTGCATAAACCTACTCATACCACATTTGAAAGATCCCTTAAAGTCTATCCATGTGTGTCTCTTGGATTTCAAGGGTGGGATAAACATACTTGGGGAAATCATGTTCCCTATCGTACGGGGGTCTCGTGGATATAAACCTACATCCATTTAAGTATATCACCGCAATTCTGGGTCTATTTGTCAATATGGGTAACTGTTTCTGTACAATGTGAAACTATATCCGGGTTTATTGGTTATTAAATAATTTCATGAAACATAAGTTTGATTCATTTAAACGTGTGTTTTTGTTTTTAGAGGAATGAATAAATTCGCTCCTGTTTTTATTCCCCGCAATGCCTAAGGCTCTATGAATGTACTTCGTTTTGAAACCCTCTACCCCTAAGCCTACCAATGACATCCTTTTCTCCTGATCAAAATAGTTTAAATCTCACTGGAATTCCTCTTAGATCAAATTAATTCTCCTACGGAAGATTATTCATTAACATGTGGGGGTGGCAGCTAGAGCATGCAATATGCCATTTCCTGAGATCTCCTTCCTATAAGTGGTATTATGTACTTTACCAACAACTGGATCTCCTATTAATTTTAAATCAAGAAAATGTATTTGTGCGATATACACTCACCGGCCACTTTATTAGGTACACCTGTCCAACTGCTCGTTAACACTTAATTTCTAATCAGCCAATCACATGGCGGCAACTAAGTGCATTTAGGCATGTAGACATGGTCAAGACAATCTCCTGCAGTTCAAAACTGAGCATCAGTATGGGGGAAGAAATTTTGATTTGAGTGCCTTTGAACGTGGCAATGGTTGTTGGTGCCAGAAGGGCTGGTCGAGTATTTCAGAAACTGCTGATCTCCTGGGATTTTCATGCACAACCATCTCTAGGGGTTTTCAGAGAATGGTCTGAAAAAGAAAAAACATCCAGTGAGCGGCAGTCCTGTGGGCGGAAATGCCTTGTTGATGCCAGAGGTCAAAGGAGAATGGGCAGACTGGGTTTGAGCTGATAGAAAGGCAACAGTGGGTCAAATAGCCACCCGTTACAACCAAGGTAGCAGAAGAGCATCTCTGAAAGCACAGTACGGCGAACTTTGAGGCGAAAGGGCAAAAGCAGCAGAAGACCACACCGGGTGCCACCCTTTCAGCTAAGAAAGGAAACGAGGCTCCAATTTGCCCAAGCTCATCGAAATTGGACAGTAGAAGATTGGAAAAAACGTTGCCTGGTCTGATGAGTACTCGATTTCTGCTGGGGACTTCGGATGGTAGGGTCAGAATTTGGCGTCAACAACATGAAAGCAGAGATCCTTTCCTGCCTTGTATCAACGGTTCAGGCTGGTGGTGGGTGGTAGGTCTTGTGTGGGGAATAATTTCTTGGCACTCTTTGGGCCCTTGGTACCAATTGAGCATCGTTTGCAACAACCTTGTGGAATCTATGGCACGAAAAATTTAAAGGCATTCTGAAGGCAAAAGGGGTCCAACCGTTACTAGCATGGTGTACCTATAAAGTGGCCGGTGAGTGTATGTGAAGTGCAGTATGTAGATGCACTCCCAGGAACCTATACATACGCATTAAGAGAACATTTTTCCGATTCTAAACAGGCTAGTCTCCGTAAAATCTCAGGGCAGCTAAGCATTTTTTTTAGAGGTTCACCAGGGTAATCTAACATCATTCAAAGTTCAGGCAATAGAACAGGTTAATAAACCTATGAGAGGAGGGGATTGGAGGAAGAAACTCATAAATAGAGAATCATACTGGATCCTAACTCTTGACACCAGGTTTCCACGGGGTTTGAACCTTAAATCGGATCTTATGTATATGATTCTGTTTATTAATTGTATCTAGGTTTATTTTATTTTCTCTAAGCTCAAATAATGTGCAATAATGTGTGTATATATTTGATATTGATATGTGAATATGAGTAGTACCCGATTTCATCTGTACCATTGAGGGTTAATCAATCAGGTGAGGAACCTGGATTTTGCCCGGGAAACTAGCTTTATAAAGGAAGTCTTTTAGATGTGTGTGTTTTTGAATAAGGGCTTTTGCTGAGCCTGAAACGCGTAAACTGTTTCACTTTGGATGATTTTATATGCCATTTTAATAGTTGTTCACTTTAGAGTGTGCTGTTTTTGTCAATAAGCATCTGAGGAATCATATGTTCGAGTGCGGTGATCTTTTAGATTTCATCTTTCCATTAGATAATTATTGTTTCACACAAGCGCGGCCTGTGTCTAATGCAAGCTTTCAGGTAACTAAGGGGGATTGAGAAATGCTGTAGCTCTCAGAGTCTTCACTTTTGGGTAATCACATATTTTTAGAAAGATGAATAAATACCCATTTTGGAGGATCCCACGTCAACATTACATCGTGGCAAAACCACTTTAATTGCAAGAGCTGTTTTGTTGTATCTGAGTTAGGTTAGTGAACAGTGCCACCTTCTGTTTATGTAGGTGATTTAGTATTTAGATTTTAGTTTTCATCATATGAGAGATCAAGTTAGAGAGTGTCTAAGAGAAGAGTATTGGTGGCAGCTAGAGTGGGAAATGGGAGACTAGGAGTCTAAGGTAGATTACCAAGGGAGCTAGTTGAAGATCGAGAAGGAAAAACCCAGACACAGAAGATGAGGCTTTGTTGAAAGTGGTGGAAATGCTTGAGGGTGGAAGATTGCAGGCAGAACAGTGGAGGAAAGGGTTAATACAGAAGAGAGGCAGATTGAAGGATCTCGGATTTTTGTTAATGGCTGAAGAAAGGCGGGACACTTGGGGTGTAACTGCCTATGTGTATTATGCCCAAGGAGAAGCTTCCGAAACCAAGGAGAATGCGATGCCACCACCCTATAATGGAGGCAAATTGACCTTCTGGACCTGTGTGAGGTGTGATGTGTTAAATCAGGGGTGGAGAGAGAGTTGTTGTAACTGTGCGGCACCATGGCCCAAGGACAGCCCATCTGCATCACAAGCCATCCCTGCCTTAACCACTTCAGCTCTGCGCAGTACACCCAGCATTCCTAGTCTACCGGAACCTCTGGTGCCATTGCCGGTCTCCACAACTGTCTACAACAATACTTCACCACCTGTAGCCCAGCCCACGGCTCCCGCCCCTAGTGCAGCAGCACTCCTGAAATTACTTGTGCCAATCTCCGACACTTCCATGTGTCTTCCGCCTCCAGTCACGCCTTCTGCTCCCATCTTGCCTAACTTACAGGAACTTCTGATGTCACTTCCGCTTCCTTCTGAGTTATCATCCGCCCCTTCTGGGGTTAACACTTCCACCTCCAGAACCGAGATGGTGGCGCCCATTGCTACTGCTTCAACCGCATTATTTCCTATAATGGACACAGCAACAGGAGATATTTGGAGACCAGGAACCAGTGGCCTTATGCTACTGGAAGAAGAGCATGACTTACTGGGTGGAGCAATAGGAAGAGAGGAAACACAACCCCTGACGGAGGGACGAAGCACTATTTTCCCATATTACCAATATTTCCTGGATAAGCACACTAAGGAACTGCGGGAGGGACAGCCCATCGGCAGTACTCCTAGTAGACTTGGAGGTGCTGGCACAACAGGCACAGCACCTCCTAGTCTACTAGGTCACAGTCATATGGCATCTACAGCAGTTGGTACGAAAGCACAAATGTATTATGTCACATTTAACCCCGTGCAAGCAACTACCCTGTCGATAAGTTTTCCAGAACCAGAGAAACAACCTATGCCCTTCTACAGGAAAGTGGTGCAGATATGCAAAAACTATACAGCCACTTGGAAGGATCTGAGGGGGTTATGTGAGGTGAGGGCAGGAGATTCCTACTGGCCCATCATGGAGAAATCTCTGTATACGCCCCCCAACTTTGATGACCTGACTGCTGATTCAGGTGTGGAATTCTGTGAGAGGCTGAAGGAGTGGGCGAAGGACAGACTCGGATCAGGCGCAAACTCTCACAGACATCACCCAAGAAAAAGCGGAGACCGTGGAGAAGTTTCAAGCATGTCTCTCTCAGATGTTCAATGATCTAGGTTACTCCTCCTTTGAAAAAGCGCATACATGTATAATAACCTCACCTTTGTGGAAGGATTAAGAGAGCCCATCAAGAAACAACTGAAAATGTTGAGACCAGAATACAAGTCTCTGGACATAGATATAGTTCTCCAAGTGGCTAGAGGAATTGAGAACAACCTACCAGCAGTCCCTAAAACAAGGACAACTCCTGTTATGAAGGTAGTAGAAGAGGATGATGGGTCTCCTCCGTCTACACGACCCCCTCCTGTCTGTTTTAGATGCAATCGCCATGGACATTTCCGTCAGCAACGGAAAGGAGGTTACGGACCACTGCCGGCCCTAGCAAATGGGGATCACGATGCCCATCCTGCCTACAGCATCCTACAGGCGGAGCACCCATAGGATTTGGGCAAGCCGGTACTCGCGCTTTTTAATATATCTACAAAATCCCACAGGAAGACCCCTCCTCATGGGCCTTCCCCAAGGATGACAATACCTATTGAGGCGAATCCCGGTACCTTTCTCGTGAATACCGGTGCAGACAGAAGCGTCAAACAGAAACCTGATGTGCACCCCGGCTATCTGTCCGAAAAGAACATCACATGCATCGGTGTGGATGACATTCCAAGTATGTCCCTATTAACCGTACCCTTGGTGGTGGACAGGTCCTCATCCAACTTTCTCTCAACGTTCGTTGTTTCGGACACCTTCCCGGACAACCTACTAGGCACCGCTCTGCTGTAAAAAAATCCAGCCCAACCTTAAGTTCCATGAAGATTACTGCGCATTTCTGGTCACAAGTGCCTGAAGATATTGGTCGGTTGATGGTGCCTCCTGTAATGGTACATCTGAAGCCTAGGGCCCCGTTACCCCGGAAACCACAGTATCCACTGTCTCTGGCCCAATCTGAAGCCATATCCAAACAAGTACAAGCTTTATTGTTGAATGGGGTGATCAGACCTTGTACATCCACGTGTAACACTCCTCTCTATCCTGTGAAGAAGAAGTCAGAGCCTAATCAACTTCCACAGTACAGGATGGTGCAAGACCTTCATGCTGTGACTGAAGCCATGGAATTTGAAACTCCTGTTGTACCGAACCCCCATACACTCCTGTCCAACGTTCCTCTGATGTCTGCAGTTTTCACAGTCATTGATTTAGAAAATGCCTTTTTTAGTGTCCCTCAGGAACCCTTTTGTCAATACCTTTTTGCATTTATCCATGAGGGTACCCAGTACACTTGGACGGTGATGCCACGGGGGGCCCAGAATAGCCCCATTCAGTTTTCCCAGGCCATGAGCTCTGTCCTAGACATCTGGAGAGCCCTGAATCCATCTTCTACAGTCCTGCAATATGTAGATTATCTGCTTATCTGTGCAGATAATGAACACTTGGCTGCTTCTTCCTCGGAATCTCTACTCCTCTTCTTGGCCGAGCAAGCATGCGGTTTATCAGAAGAATGTGCAGTGGTACAATGACAAAGTAATTTTTTATAGGACATTGCCTGTCTTACCAAGCCTGACGCCTTAACGCATCACGGCAGTGCAAGATATCAAAATCCCCACTGGTGCCAAACAACTGCAGACTTTCCTTGGTCTGATTTCCTATTGTAGGTCCTGGATTCCTGGAGCATCAGGTCTCATGTAGCCGCTGCATGATGCAGTTAAAACCACTCCATTTCATCTAGAGCCAGTAGCCCTGCAAGCTTTTCAAGATATCAAACACTCCATTATGCAAGCTCCTGCCTTGGGCATTCCAGACTGTAAGAAGCTGTTTAAACTTTTTGTGACTGAAAGGGATGGACATGCAATGGCTGTTCTAGTCCAAGCCCAAGGAGGTTCGGAACCGCCCACACGGATACTATTTCGCAAGATTGGACCCAGTGGCAAGGGGAGGCCCATCCTGTCTGAGGGCTGATTTTGCAACCCAAGCCCTACTGGACAAAACGGCAGACATGGTACTTGGACATTCTTTAGTAGTTCTGGCTCCACATGACATCTCCACCATTCTCAATCAAACCCAACTGAAACATCTCTCCTCAGCTCGACATCTCAGACTTATTGTCCTCTCCTGCTGCCGGATAACATCAATCTTATGCACTGTTGCGTTCTTAATCCAGCCACCTTACTTATCCTTCCTCAAGGGCGAAGAGGAATCACAAGAATCCAGTGCACATGAAGAGAGCCATGATTGCTTCTAAATCATGAAGATGAAAACCTCTCATTTCTGTACATGAGACTCCGCTCGACAACCCTGATATGGTTCTTTTTGTGGATGGATCCAGATTTGCAGACAGTGCAGGACGATTTCACATGGGATATGCCTTGACCACATCGCACGCAGTTCTGGAAGCCAGAAGTCTGCCATCATATAAATCAGCCCAAGAAGCGGAACTAGAGCCACTGACGGCAGCATGCCACCTGGCAGAAGGCAATACAGCCAACATATATACAGAGTCAAGGTATGCTTTCGGGATCGCCCATGACTTTGGACCTATATGGAAAGCATGAGGATTTCTCGCGGCTGTAGGAACCCCAGTGAAACATAGGCAAGCCATTCAGTTCCTGATGGATGCACTGCTGCTGCCACGAACAGTAGCTATACTGAAAATAAAGGGCAATGGGAACGAATACAGAAGAGGGGGGGAAATCACGGTGCCAAACAGGCGCAGGGGGGGAAAAGGGGGAAGCAATCACTTTTAGTGGGCAACAGGAAACTTACACCCAACCTACAAGGAGACTGCTGGCTAAGTTGCAGGAACAAGCTCCATTGGAAGAAAAGGGAATCTAGAAAAAGAAGGTAGCCAAGAAGAATGAAAAGGAAGGTCTATATGGAGTAGGGGGGCGAACCCCTGAGGGGGGTTTCCAGCTGTAGTGCAAAGGGCACATGGGCCGGGACTCTGTCAAAGCCCCTGACTGTGCAGAATGAACCCGGGGGGAAAAATAAAGATACCACTAAATATTAGCAAAGCCCCACACCCCCTTTTAAAGGGTTCAGATTGACCATATACAGATGCCTAAGTCAGGAAGGTAGAAATGCTTTAGTCATCGGAATGTTTTCAGGGTGGCCATAGTGTTTCCCCTTTTACTAAAAGCACAGCCCAAACCACAGCCAAAAAAACTGCAACCGAAATAGTTGTCGATAGGAGACCAAAGTGATTGAAAGTGACCAAGGGGACGTTTACAGCTACCCTTTTTAAGACATTGGGGCAGCCCCTTTGGGAAGCATTTTCTCTTTAACCCCCTACCTTTTCCCCGAGCATGGGAAAAGGGAAAGGGTAAAAGGGGGCACTGAAAACCCCGGGTGCTTAAACGCAAGAGAAAAGGCAGCCCTGGCCAGACTCTGCCCATAGCCCCTTTTTAGTGAAGATAAGCCCCGGGCGTTGCTCTCTCGCCCTATGAGATTCTGTTTGGGAGTGCCCCCCAAACTAGGTACATATTTTTCCCCCGCATTTTCAGCACAAACTGTGTTTTGACCCTATGTCACTACATTGGCTAAAAAAAAAAATTGTCTCTTAAAATTCGTTTTTTTGTCATTTCAGATCCGATCAGAAAGCGTCATAAGCTACAATCTGGATATTGGGTCTACGTGAAAAAGTTCGTAAAACCTTGGAGTCGTACCAAGTCCTGCTGACCACGGCCACATCTGTCAAGGTGGCAGGGAAAGCCCCCAAAGGATTCACGCTTTCACACTGTACGATCGTCAGCCCCCAGTTATGAAGGGGTACTGCTCCTATGGCAACTAAATATTTTTTGTTGTTTTAACTTTTAGTCAAAAAACTTCAGTCCCCTTAAAAAGAAAGGGGATTGTCACCTTTTGGTAAAAAACCCCAGTGCTCAGTGGCAATATTTCTTTGATTTTTATGTAGTATGTTGTCGAGGTTCCTTACGGTTGTAACTTAAATGAACTTCTTTCCACTGCACGGCCAATCTTGTGTTGTACGTGAGTAGGGGGGTGTTCCTCTATAGGGTGCTGTGGGTGGAACACATAAAGTGGGTACGACCAAGACGCCTTGAACGGGAAAAAGAAAAAAACGGGGAAACCCCCCTACTGAAAAGGATGTTTTAACAAAAAATAGACCTCCCCAAGCAGGGAATACCAGATGAAAGCAAACCCCCTAATTTCATTTAAAACCTAGGGTGATGGGGGTTTTAATGTTTGGGGCCCTACTTCGAGGGGGGGGGCACAGGAATTTCGAAAAAACATTCAGTTAAAAAAGACAAAACCGCCCAGAGAAATGGTTAGGAGTCCCAGCACCCCCCCAAAACAAACCCCTATGCCCAAAAACAGACTTTCCAGGCATGACAGCTTTAGTGATCCCAATTTGAGAACATGGGGGAGAGACCGGGTTCTCGGTAAGAATTGTGGGGGGAAGGGGTTTAAGTATACAGCAAATGGGCATAATAAAAAAAAATTTTATGTCTGTCAGCTGTGGTCCCCTTATGGGAACTGCCCCTCTAGATCGGGAAAGTCCTCGGGGGGCCCGCCGGGATTTTTCTGGCCCCCCCTAGCCTTTCCACCGCCGGTGTTGATGTGATGTGCAGTAAGGTATCAGCGGTGACGGCAGCGTCTTGTCTGCGTCACAAAGCCCTGCAAAAAATCCTAGTAGGGGCCCCCTCCCGTTGCGTTGTCCGATGCTTACGTCACCTAATGGGAGGTGGGCGTGGAGGTGAGGGGGTTGTGGGCCATCGGAGAGTGCAACTTAGGGACCGTTTTGTGGAAATGGGGTGGGGCGGGCACCTGCGAGGACGGGGGTGCCTGAGGACGGGGGGTGGACATTTACAATTTTGGAAGGTACCTGTGAGTTAGTGGCAGGGTGTCCGCCCTCCTCACCACAGGACCTCCCCAAAATTTGTAAGTGTCCCCCCTCCGTCACTCAGGACCTCCCGTCCTCTGAGAGTGCCTGCACCCCCCCCCCACACAGTCCGCACTCGCTTCCCGAGGTCTGACGCAGATTTGTGACGTCAGTCCTCAGCGTTCCGCCACGGAGAGGCAAAGGCAGAACCCCCCTCTGATGTAGGGGGAGGGCCCCCCTCCCCTTGTAGCCGGGCGGGGGACCCCCCCCCCCCCCTGCTGTTAGGGCAAGAAACCCCATTTGAGGCGGGCCCGGGCCCCCCCGCTTTTCGGGGAAGAGCCCCCTTTTAGGCGGGGCCCCCCCTGCTGTGTCAGGGCAGGAGCCCCCTTGTGTTGCATGGCAGGAGCCCCTCCTGCTGTGTCAGGGCAGTAGCCCCGCCTGCTGTGTGAGGGCACGAGCCCCCCCCTTGTGCTGTGCAGGGCAGGGCCCCCTTGTGGGCAGGGGAGGGCCCCCCCAACTGTGTGGGCAAAAGGGTCCCCCTTTTGCGTGTCAGGGGCAGGAGCCCTTGTAAGCCCGGGGAGAGGCCCCCCCAAACCCACTGTGTCAGGGCAGGAACTCCTGTGAGGAGGGCAGGAGCCCCCCTTTGTGGGTGAGGCAGAAGCCACCCCCCCTGAGTGTAGGGAAAGGGTCCTGAGTGCTGGTCCGGACAGCCGTAAGCAGGAGCCCAAATTGGTCGGACGGGTAAACCCCTTTTTTGAAGCCCTACAAATTATTATGGTTTAATGTGCTTTCCAGTCCCTGTTGCTTCTTGCTTTTCGGTGTTGGGAAGCTGGGTGAAGACTTAGTAGAGCTTACAAAAATCGGACCAATTTTTTATAAATTCCCAGTTTTTCCCAGTGATATTTGTCTTTTTGGTAAGTGTATTCTATTTGGTATGCATGTGGTAACAACCTGCCCTTAAATCTGTCATGTTCTTTAAAACCCCACAGTGAACACCGTAAAAAAAAAGTCACAGAATCGTGATTTTTGTTCATCCCCCAGCCCCAATGGAATAAAAAGCGAAAGTGAGACCAAGTAAAAGTCATCCCCAAAAAAAAAGTCCTTACAAGTCTGTATACGGAAAAATAAAATGTTAGCGGAAGACAGCAAAACATAAAAATTTTTTTACACAAAAAAAATTTCTTATTTTAAAAAAACACTTTAATATGAAAAATTATATAAATTGGGTATGGCGTAATCGTATTTGACCCACAAAGTAAAACTTTTTTTTAAAAAAATTATTCCCGGGGCCCCTATGGTTTGGGGCCCTGAATGGCCCGGTTTTAAAAAATTTGAGGACCCCTGCTCTAGATATTTCGTATCGGCCAGGGTGTCTTTTTGTGACACCCAACTCCACCACAAAACACGACTTTAGGAAAGGAAGGAAGTACCAGATACCCCAGAAAAATCGAGGCCGGGGGGGTTGGGATTTTAGTCTTTTCCGGTAATTTTTCCTGTTATACCCTAGTATGGGGAATTGGCAGTTCCGGGTAATTTGCCTAAAGGGTACTGATCCACTACAGTAAATCAGCGGGAGAAATTACAGAATGAAGTCCTCTCCTAGGGGGTGTATATTTGGGAAATGGGGATCTAAGTAGGACCAGGGGGGAGGGCAATTGGAAAAGGCCCAAAGGCCCTAAAAACCAAACTACTCATCCATTGCACATAAGGGTTGGGGTCAGAAGATAGCTAGGCCAATGAGACGTGGGCAGGAGGAGAAAGGGGGGTCTCCCCCAAAAGGGAGCTTTGACCCCCTGTGTATATTTTTGTATAGGTGTCCCCAGGGGGGGCCCCGATGAGTTTAAAAAAAGAGATCAGGTGGTTTGGGGGGGGTTTGAAATTTGCTACCAAAAATCCTGTCAATAAGAAGTTGATTGGATAAATAATATAACCAGCAAATTACACCAGATATGCCTAAGGGCCCCGGAGTTTGGAGGGGCCCAACCTCTGCTGTAGCCTGGCAAAACAGGATGGCCCTGGACATGGTGTTGGCTGAAAAAGAAGTGTGCAAAATAATCAGGGAAACCTATTGTACTTTCATCGCAGGCAATACAGGACCGAACGGTAAAGTGACTGTAACCATTAAAAAGTTGTCAGATCTCTCGGACGAACTTAAAAGGAACTCGGGTATCACTGACCCTTGGGGAGACTGGTTCAGCTGGCTAACAGGATGGCATGGAGCAGTGGACGAGACTACTCCCACCATGGTGAATTGTGAAGCGGAGACGCCATTCCTTGAGAGACCGTTGACCCCAGAAGTGCTTCGGAAGGCCGCCTATGGCCCTCATCAACTGCATGTCCCATCAAAGAACTAAACCAAATAATGAAGTGCGACCTACGCTGTACCCAGGGTCAGTTTGCTGGGTTGCTCTTTTAAGGGCGATAACCCCGCTAAGGGATAGAATAGGGCAATGATCAGGAAAAGATGAAATGATAATTTCAAGGGGGGACTGTTATGGAATGTATTAGGTGAAATGTCTATTTCACCCACAAGATGGCGCCTGTGTACAGGCACACCCTGTTGTGTCAAGAAGTAACTTAAACCAAGATGGCCGCTGGCCTCAACTATTTTGCCTGTTCTGAGACAAAGGGAGGCTGTACTGGTGAAAAGTATAGATAAGAAGAGCGAATAGAGAGAGTGGATGCATGTCTCATGTTGCCGTTGGAATTTTTGTCTACGCCCATCTATATGAACCAATTCTGCACAGATAAAGACAGACAGAATTCACTGGACTGCAGGCTGTCAGTTTGTGATTTCTTTCTCTGACACGTGTCATTCGATATACTCATTTGACCCCCAACTAGGATGTCGAGCCCCTTTGCGGTTTCGTCTACAACAACACCAGCGTGCTCCATATCACTATATACAGAAGATCCACAGGTTATACCAGCATGCCCCATATCACTATATACAGGAGATCCCCAGGTTATACCAGCATGCTCCATATCACTATATACAGGAGATCTCCAGGTTACACCAGCATGCTCCATATCACTATATACAGGAGATCCCCAGGTTATACCAGCATGCTCCATATCACTATATACAGGAGATCCCCAGGTTATACCAGCATGCTCCATATCACTATATACAGGAAATCCCCAAGCTATACCAGCATGCTCCATATCACTATCTACAGGAGATCTACAGGTTACACCAGCATGCTCCATATCACTATATACAGGAGATCCCCAGGTTATACCAGCATGCTCCATATCACTATATACAGACGATCCGCATGATATACCAGCAAGCCCCATATCCCTCTCGACAGGCGATCCCCAGGTTATGCCAGCATGCTCCATATCACTATATACAGGAGATCCCCAGGTTATACCAGCATGCTCCATATCACTATATACAGGAGATCCCCAGGTTATACCAGCATGCTCCATATCACTATATACAGGCAATCCCCAAGCTATACCAGCATGCTCCATATCACTATATACAGGAGATCCCCTGGCTGTACCAGCATGCTCCATATCACTATATACAGGAGATCCCCAGGTTATACCAGCATGCTCCATATCTCTATATAGAGGAGATCCCCAGGTTATACCAGCATGCTCCATATCACTATATACAGGAGTTACCCAGGTTATTGCAGCATGCCCCATATCACTATTTACAGGAGATCCCCAGGTTATACCAGCATGCTCCATATCACTATATGCAGGAGATCCCCAGGTTATACCAGCATGCTCCATATCACTATATATACCACATTTATATACCATATATCTTAGCGCCTTATATACCACATTTTATAATTGCTTTTTAGTACTAATATATTTCTGGAGCCCGTTTGCGGCAGCACAGAAGGAGGAGAGGCGGCTACAGAGACTACCACCGATAGGCTTGTGGAGAGTTGCGCCTCCGGACTTGCGCAACCAGGGCTGTGGAGTCGGCAAGCAAAAGCCCCGACTCCTCAATTTCCCAAACCTCTGACTCCCTCATACACGGTGCATGTTTTAGTGATAACTTTACTGTCATAAAATGATAACATCCAGCTGTTTATCACTTTATGATGCAATAATCAAGCTATTTAGGGAGAACAGACACTGACAAGCAAAAGGGTAACAATGTTTTGATCTTTTGAACACTTGTGAGTAGAGTTGAAGAAAAAATGTATTTTTGGTTCCCTTTCCCGGGCGCTGGGTCACAGACGCGGGTGAGAGTTTCCCCGCCACCTCCTGACCCCCTGCAATTAGCCCCTGCGGCGGCTCCGAACGGCTCCCGCTGAGCGACGGAACGCCTCTGGACTGTTGCCGTTGAGGGAGAGATAATTTCCCCCGGAGCATCCAGAGGGTGCCTCTCCAACCCCCCCGCACGCCACGGGGGGACCCCAAATGGGCCCACCGCGTGCTCCCACGGGAGGAACGGGCAGCTTGAGGTCTGTGCGACCCCCACCCGGGTTAGGGGGTCCCCCCCCCCACCCCGCCCCCAAGCGATTTTGCTCCCCCAGATTGACTACGGGACGGTGGCCCTGGAGGTGGCTAGGCTATAGCCCAAAAACTGAGGGGCTACAGTGGAGAATCCCCTACAAGCCTCCCTACCCAAGTGCAAAAATGAAATGGGGGCCCATGATGCCAGACAGTAGATGGAGCAAAGAGCTTGCAGTAGAGGACAATGAGCTCTTAAATGAACATCTTCCTGCAACAAAAAACAATTGCTTTATTCCGCATAAAGATTTTGAAACCCGCTCCCCAGGGAAAATTTTGGGGGTTTGGGGGTCTCCCGGGACGGATAAAGCAAGGACCTACGGGTTATCTCCCAACCCCCGCCCTCCCCTTCATTGGGCATCCCCGCGTTGCAGGGTCGGGGGGCATTAGGCCCGGATCCTTTTTTAAAATAACTCCAGGGAGAGCTCCTAAGAAGTGGCCCTACTTTTATCATCAAATACCTTGATTTAATGATAAATGGAAAAACCCAGGGCATATCGAAAGCAAAAAAAAAAACCCCCGAGCTTTCAAAAAAAATTTTGACCCTGTTGTACCAAAAAATGTGCGCTTTCGGGGATTTTGTACCAGCATTTTAAAGGTTCTCCTCCAAATTTAAACTCCGAGATACTATCCCCTTCCCCAAGGTGCAGAAGAAAATCTTCAAACTGTTCTCAGACCAGCTTATCTTCTCCACGTCTGTGCCCCCCCCCTGGGGTGAATCTTCCCCTCCTTTGCTCGGGGGATCCCCTCCCCCCCAAAACAAGGAACCCCCCGGCGAAATGCCAACGCCCTCCCCAATTTTACCGCCCGAAGCATCGTTTTGGAAACCCCGGGACCCCCGTCCGCAAGGTCGTGGAAAATCCCACCGTAAGGCTTGGGGTTGTTGGGATCTGTTGGGGTTTTTCTTCACTCCGAAATTTTTGTTTTAAATTTTAATTCCTTTGGGAGTTCGGGGGGGACAAAATGTTGAAAAATGCGAATTTTTGCTGTAACAGGGGGTCTTCAGGCTCAAGCCTCGAACCTATCTCACCAGATATTCATATATGCATGTTTTTTAACTTGGGATCCTCTAAAATTTCCCCCTTTTTTGCAGGGGGGCTGGAGTATTTTTTTTCTTCTTTGGGCACCTTTTTCAATTTTTACTTTCACTCGCCTGTGAGCCAAAAAAAAGTGAAGCCCCTTCGGCGGTAAAGAAGTTGAGTGACTGTGTTCCCTGACTCTCTGCTTAACTTCTTTGTTTTTTTTCTTTTTTATTTAAAAATTGCACGCTGGTTGGGTTAATTTTCTGGGTCAGGTCTCAACTCTAATCTTCTCTCCCCCCCAAGATTTCCTGTGTTTTAGCTCCCTTCTAACGGGTTTTTCGGTGCCGCATCTTACTGCGACCCCAATGAAGGTTATTACAGGAATGTAAAAAGGGGGTCCGCCCCAAATAGAGGGTTTAATTATCCCCCACTTTTAAAAAAAATCCACCCAAATGTAGTCTTCCTACAGGAGACGCACTTGAATCGCAAAGATTTCTTCCGCGTGGAGAAACTTTGGGTTGGGCACGTTTTTGGCTCTTCAGCACGGGGAGGAAAGGTGGGAGTCCTCACACTGATAAATAAAGCTTTTCCATTTTCAGTGATATCCCATGAATCGGACGAGGAAGGCAGGTGGTCACATTTGACTTTCAATCATGGTGGTAGTGACATTAGTTCGTACAACATTTATGGCCCCAATTCACAAAGCGGCTCATTTTTCTCCAACTTCGCACTCAAGGTTCAGGGTGACCCTGTGACCTCTATTATCATAGGGGGAGACATGAACGTCACCCTTGATGAGATCCTAGACAGGAAGGGAGGTCCCCGGGTGACTCTCCCAAACTCTGTCCCTAACAGACCTGGTGCTGGTATTCTCCAGGGGTTCTTGAATTCCACAGAAACTTATGATAGCTGGAGAGACCTCCACCCTGACTCTAAAGAATACTCTTTTTATTCCCACTCGCAACAGTCATGGTCGCGCTTAGATTACATTCTAAAATCCAGTGATCTTCAAAAAAGGATAGTAACCTCTGAGATCCTAGATATGCTCGTCTCCGATCATTCACCTGTGGCTACGGAAATTACAGACACTTTCCCTAAAGGCACAGATTTTATCTGGCGCTTCCCGCCATATATGGCTAAAACCGAGGCCTTTACTGACACAGTCCGGGGATGGTGGCTGGAATTTGCGTCCAAATAGAAGCCAAGTATGCCCTAAATGCAACGCCCCCTCCACCACTATGTGGCATGGAATCTGGTCCTGCCCTTCTACCCAAGCATATTGGGACCAATTTATCTCCTTCGTACAGAAGCATTGGCAAATTAGGCTAAACAAGAATCGCGATTTACTTAGCTTCCACTACACAAGACCCCCGGAGGATCTGAACCTGGGGGATGCGACGCCTCCTGTTCTACATAATACGCCAAGCATCATACATATAGCAATTTTGGTTGCCAAACGATGTCTCTTACTATTCTGGCTTAAACCCCAGACCCCCCCATGTCTCTGTTGGTGGATAATTTGAAGCAGTACTTGGTAGTCGATAAGCTTGAGGCAGAGCGCCACAAGGAGCAATGTACAGAGAATTTTTTTAAAAAGTGGAAACCTCTCATCCTTTCGCACTTCTCCAAAGGCGAAATATCTAAGCTTCTGGCTTCGTTTCGCCATACGGGCTGGTATGCAAGAGAGGCTCTGTCCGGCTCCTTGGGGGCACTGCAATATAACTCACCGCCTCCCCTAACATGAGACATGGGTCGTGACAACTTGCCTCCTATCCTCCCTTACACCCTCTGACTGCTGTCTCCTTTGCTGTTGCTGATCCCGCCACTAGACAGACGGACGTGGGCTCTGTGCGCCCCTTATCCTATTGACACTCTGTTGACGCTCTGCTGTTATTTTGATGTACAGATATCGAATGATGAGCTGCTACGCGATTCCTGGAAAAGGACTGACAGAGTTATAATTGCATCAGCTGCTTGTGTTGAGACCGACCATCCAGTATTGGTTTTAGTTTAATTAAATTTTTTGATTTAATCTCTGCTTTAAACACCTTGTCCCTTTTAATGTACTTGGTTTAATTATACTCGTTGACCATCACTGCATAAATATGACCTAGGCTGTATCATTGTATTTACTGTTTTTTGTTTCTTTGTATTGTGCTCAGAAATCTTTAATAAAATATGTTTTAAAAAAAAAAAAAAAAAAAAAAAGCTGTATTTTTATCCAAGTCCAGTCTGCACCAACATTGGGAATGTGTAGAAGAGACCGGGGATCAGATTTTGGTCAAGACCTGCTTGAAGCCCAGAAGGATTCAGGTAGAGCTGAAAGCCAAAGGGGGATTTCCCAAATACTAACAAATTAACACTTTGATTTTTAGGAAACAGTAACAATGCAGTTACAAGAAAGAATCTGCAGAACTAAGCAGATGCTAAATACCTGCAAGTCACATTTATGTATAAGATCGGTAAGATGACTGTATATAAAATTACAGTAGCCTCATGTACAAAGCTGTAGTGGATGGAGAGATATGGAGCCTGAAAGTCACAAGTTCAAACCATTGTTACCATTTTGCTTGTCAGTGTAAAATATATTTATTGAAAACGACTTTAGAACACAAAAAAATTGTAAATATGCAAAACACTGCAGGAACATTTGCGGAGTCTCTGAATTTGTTCTGAGAAATAGTATCACCTCCATCAGATCCTGCATACATGACCTCACATCTGATCTGATTATTTCCAGGCTAGAGAACGGCCTCTCTACACTAACTTGGTTTGGGCAAAGCGGTGACCACAGGGGCATCATCTCTACCAATGTCAGGGTATAAAGGAATTGCCTCAGCCACAGTCAGTTTTGATGAATGGTTGATCTTCTACTTCTTTGAAAACAGGTGAAAAATGTTGCTGAAATCTGTTTGCCCTGGGAGCAGAATCTTTTCCCCTGGGGCAGCAGTTTGCCTGCTTCATGTCATCAATTACACTCCTCATGTGATTAGGCTGAAGATATGGGAGCAGTGGCCGGACCCAATTCCTCTTGCTCTTTGCATCGAACTAACTGGACCAACTTATTATATATTTTAGGAGTCTGAGTCGGTCCATTTTATGATGACTCCGACTCCTGCAAAATAGACTCCGACTCCACAGCCCTGTAGTGCAACATCACCAGGCTAGTGCAATACTGACCAAGAATTATCCATCTGTCCAAACGCTCTGCACTAGGGCCCCCTGTCTTGTGTTTTGTTTTTCGCTATACAACATGATTGGATTAGATACACAGCTCAGCAGGAGTTTATCTGACACATTTATCATTGCTGTGGGATAATCCTTATTTTCTAAATACAGGCAGTCCCTGATTTACAGCGTTCCACCTTACATCTGTCTCCTAGTTACAAACGGAGACTTATGGGGCATGCTGGCACTTGGAGTTCCATGTTCCACAGCAGATAGCATACATGCCCAACTCTCCCGTTTTTGGCGGGGGGGGGTCCCGCTATTTGGGGTCCCCTCCCGCCCTCCCGGGGGAGTTGGCAGTCCTCCCTCCGCCAGCAGGCGGCGGGGGTCCTTTAAATGGCCGCGGTGCCGGAGTAGCGCTGGTGCGCTACTCTGGCGCCGCCGGTCCGTTCCCACAGGCGGGTAAAGCGGGCGCTGCGCCCGCTTCACCCGCCCGGAACCTCGCTGAGCAGGGAGGAGGCAGGAGGGATCTCTCCCTCCTGCCTCCTCTCCCTGTATGTACGGCGCCGCTGTGCGCCGTACACACGTCAGCGTCACAGAGGAAGTGACGCGCGGCTACACTCACTTCCCTGTGAACTGCTGAGTAGATCGTCCGGAGCGGGCCGCTCTGCAGGAGCCTGGTCAGGTAAGTGGATTTTATTATTTTATTTTTATTAGTTTTAGGGGGGCACTGTCTGGCTACAATGGGGGGGTCTACCTGGCTACAATGGGGGCAATACCTGGCTACAATGGGGGGCACTACCTGGCTTTCAATGGGGGCACTACCTGGCTAACAATGGGGGCACTACCTGGCAACAGAGGGGGCACTACCTGGCTAACAGAGGGGGCACTACCTGGCTACAATGGGGGGCACTACCTGGCAACAGAGGGGGCACTACCTGGCTACAATGGGGGGGCACTACCTGGCTACAATGGGGGGGCACTACCTGGCTACAATGGGGGCACTACCTGGCTACTAAAGGGGGTACTACCTGGCTACAATGGGGGCACTACCTGGCTACAATGGGGGGTCTACCTGGCAACAATGGAGGCACTACCTGGCTACTAATGGGGGCACTACCTGGCTACTAAAGGGGGTAATACCTGGCTACAAGGGGGCACTACCTGGCTACAATGGGGGGTCTACCTGGCTAACGATGGGGGCACTACCTTGCTACAGAGGGGGCACTACCTGGCAAACAATGGGGGCATCTACCTGGCCAACAGAGGGGGCACTACCGGGAAAGCAATGGGGGCATCTACCTGGCCAACAGAGGGGGCACTACCTAGCAAACAATGGGGGCACTACCTGGCAAACAATGGGGCACTACCTGGCAAACAATGGGGGGCATCTAACCTGGCAAACAATGGGGGGGGCATCTACCTGGCTAACAAAGGGGGCATCTACATGGCTACAAATTTGGCTCTACCTGGCTACAGAGAGGGCATCTATTTGGCTACAAGGAGGCATCTACCTGCCTGTAAGGGGCACTACCTGGTTATGGGGGGCTACTACCTGGCTATAAGGGCATCTACCTGGCTTTCTTCCAAAGCCGTTGTGGAGTAGGTGTGGCTTTTTGAAGGGGCGTGGCATACCGTCAAGATGGGCGTGGCCATGCAAATTTTTGCCGCGGCGCGCTACGCGCGCCGCCCACTATTATCTCCTACTTTTTCATTTTCAAAAGTTGGCAACTATGGCAGATAGTAGCTGTGGAATGATAAGTGCCAGCATGCCACAGCAGCACATGAGGTGAAATCTTCTTAACAGGGTCACAGACGGCAAAACAAAATGTAAAAACCCTTCTCTGCACTATCCAAAACGAAGAAAAACCCTTCCCTGCACTATCAGAAACTAAAAAAAAAAACAAAAAACTATCTGTGCTGGAGTTACATTTAATAAATCTACCTGTTTCGACTTACATACAAATTCAACTTAAGAACAAACCTACAGTCCTTATCCCGTTCATAACCTGGAGACCGTCTGTCTATAATACTTTTAACTTCTCCCTTGTTTAAAAAAAAAAAAAAAAACAAAATGTCAAGACTAGTTCTATAACCTTGTCAATAAAGTTTTTACAATGCAAAAAAGAGAAAAGGGGTGGGGCGGAACCCCTCAGCTTCCGGGCGTCCGGCCTTCCCGCCTCGCGCGCGCGCCTATATAACCGCATGCGCCGCCCCGCCCCTTCCTCTTTGCTCAGTGACGGCTGCGCTATAAGGTGCTCGGTTCTTCGGCTGAAGCTAAGGCCTGGTGTCCATCCGGCGACTAGCACCCTGTAACCCGGCCATCCGCGCCCGCACGCACCTCCAAGCCCCGCAGCGATGGCCTCCGTCTCCGAGCTCGCCTGTATTTACTCCGCTCTCATCCTCCATGATGACGATATCACAATCACGGTGAGGAGGCCGCGAGGGGGAGGACATGGCGGCGCCGGGGGCAGTGACGCATCTGGGGTACAACTCCCAGTAGCGTCTCATGGGGATTCCTTATGTGGCGTCACAGTGAGGGAGGACCACAACTCTCATCAGACTATGATGGGGCTGCTCACAGGGCTGGCTATGTACTGGGGGGACTACAACTCCCAGCAGTGTCTTATGTATGCTACACTGAGGGGATTATAGCTCCCAGCAAAGTGACATGGAGTTCCCTATACATGGGACTACAACTCTCAGCAGGGTCTAATTGGCTTGCCTTATGTAGTGAGTGTTATGTGGAGAGGACTACAACTCTCAGTAGTATTTAGTGTTCCTTTGTTTAGTTAATAGTGTTTAAAGAGGACTACAACTCCCAGTGGAATCTAATGGGATTCCTTAACTAGTGCCCCAGTGAGGGAGAACTACAACTCCCATCAGACTGTGATGGGGCTGCTCACATAGCGAACTATGCACTGAGGGCACAACTCCCAGCAGTATGTAGACAGTTGAATGTGGAGGCAGGACTACAACTCTCAGTGGGATGTAGTATGTTACTTTGTATAGTTCATAGTGTTTAGAGAGGACTACAACTCCCAGCAGGGTGTAATGGGATGTCTTATATAGTGTCACAGTGAGGGGGACTACAACTCTCAGCAGGATGAGGTGGAGGACATATAGTCATTACATACAGGGGGACTATAACTCGCAGCAGTGTCTTGTGTGGTTCCTTACATGCTTAGTCTTGTGCTGTGGGAGGACTATGACTCTCAGCAGAATGTAGTTTTTTGTATAGTTAATAGTGTTTAAAGATGACTACAACTCCCATCAGGGTCTAATGGGATTCCTTGTACAGTGTCACAGTGAGGACTACAACTGTCATCAGACTGAGATGGGGCTATTTACAGGGTCAGTGGTGTGCTGTGGGGACTACAACTCTCATCAGGATGTAGAGGAGGTTATATAGTTATTACATGCAAGGGGACTACAACTCCCAGCAGTGACTTGCGGGGGTTCCTTCCATGATTAATTATATGCTGAGGGGGGACTACGATTCTCAGCAGGATGTGTTTGGAGTTTCCAAGGATGTAACTTATTGGGGAAACTACAACTCCCAGCAGGTTTTAGTCCAGGTTCCTTCACAGCTGGAAGTGAAGGACTACAGGTCCCAGATGCACTTAGACTCCATTCGTGACTCCTCTCTAGGACTACAACTCTCATCACTTGTTTCCTTGCAGTTGCTGTGTCCGGGCTGTAGCAGGTTCTTGGCTTCTGTAGGACTACAGCTCCCAGCAGGTCTCCCTGTGGCGCCAGTCTCTTCCTAGTCTTTGCTCCTGTCAGTCCTGCTTGCTGTCAGTGAAGGGGATCCTGCTTGGTATAAATGCTGAGTTTTTGTTGCAGTGACGTCCTGTCTGGCTCCTGCCACTGCAGCAAACCCTCAGCTGTGACGAGGTCTCGGCCTGTGCAGGTGTTGACTGTTTCTGGCAGGAAGTGGAGATTGATGCCCTGGATCTGAAGCCGAGTGCTAGCAAGTTGCTGAACCATCTTGGTATCACCCAGCTTTCCCTGGTGTCGAGGTCCTGTGCTCATCAGTCACATTGTAATCAAGGAGGTGGCGGCCATGTTGGTATCACCCAGCTTTCCCTTGTCTCAGGGTCCTGTGCTCATCGGTCCCATTGTAATCAAGGAGGTGGCGGCCATCTTGGTATCACCCAGCTTTCCCTGGTCTCAGGGTCCTGTGCTCATCAGTCTCATTGTAATCAAGGAGGTGGCGGCCATGTTAGTATCACCCAGCTTTCCCTTGTCTCAGGGTCCTTTGCTCATCAGTCTCATTGTAATCAAGGAGGTGGCAGCCATGTTGGTATCACCCAGCTTTCCCTTGTCTCAGGGTCCTTTGCTCATCAGTCTCATTGTAATCTGGAAGGTGGCGGCCATCTTGGTATCACCCAGCTTTCCCTGGTCTCAGGGTCCTTTGCTCATCAGTCTCATTGTAATCTGGGAGGTGGCGGCCATCTTGGTATCACCCAGCTTTCCCATATGACTTGTTGATGTCCCTCTCTGTAAAGCTCGGTGTCGCCACAAGGGGCCGATCATTGGAGTTGGGCAGTTCCTGCTACATATGCTGCAACCCTGACCCCGGAGCTGACGCTCATCACTTACACAAGTGCTCAGCTACAGGGTCAGTCCTATGTAAAGGACGGCAGCGTCCCCCTTGAATCCTCATGTGCAGCGCTCAGATCCTAGCCCCACCCCTGGAGTATTGGCCAGGAGACCCCTCTGCTCCCTGTAGGTGGCTGATAACTGCTGACAATGGCTCGTCACCCGGATTTACTGACTGCTCCTCTTCTCTCTGCAGGAAGACAAGATCATCGCGCTCATCAAGGCGGCCGGAGTCAGCGTGGAGCCCTTCTGGCCCAGCCTGTTCGCTAAGGTACGTGAGCTGGAGATGATGGGGGTGATGATACATTCTGCTCACCCTCGCCTTCCAAGAGCCCGGAGCCTTCTTCCTGCTACATCCTGAGTAGCCGGGCTGTTGCTGTATGGGGAGGACGGCGTCGCCATGAGACCCATAACCTCCCGGCCGCCGGGGGGCGCTGTTTATTGGGATCACTGGGGAGGTAGGGAGAGGTTTTCTGAATTTCTCATTTTCGCTGCCCTGGGACTTGACTAGTGCAGGGGGTCCTTAGATCTGCCCTGATTGTTCTCCTATTACACCAAGTCATAGGCGGCGTATAGTAGATCACGGAGCGCGCTGTGGGTTATAGTATCGGCTGCATGTCCCATAGTAGGAACAGGCATCGCAGTGCTGCAAACCAAAAAAAACTACAGCTCTCTGCAAAAAGACAGCCCCCCCGCCCCCCTCCCCCCCAAGCTCCTGAAAATATTCCAAAAGGCTGCTGGGAAATGAGCTCGGACTCTTTAGTGCTCCTCTAGTCCCATCCAGCAAGCTGAGCCTTGTAACGTGAACGGGATTAGATCCAGATACTCATCTGCAGACAGCTGTTTCGGGGGTGTTTGCCCCCTCATCAGTGCAGAATAGATTCTGGGAGCCTGTGAGAGGCTATAGGGGTAGCTTGAAAGGGATAAGGTTCCTCCTTAGGGAGAGGCCCCATGTAGTTGTGTGGTGTGAATATGGCACTACAGACCATGGTGTAAGTTTTTGGCTTTCCCTCACGTTATTCTGTGATCTGAATGGTGCCGAAAAAGACAGCTTGGTCCTGGCAGGAAAGCAGCCGCCTCCTCCGGCTCCATCAGTGAAAAGGGTGTTGGCTCTTGAAAGGCGGAGGTGGTAAAATAGTGTGAAGACGTCGGCCTCCTCCGGGGGGCGCTCAGCGGGCAGGTATGTTGGGTGCACACGGTTAAAGCCCCGAGCTGAGGCCGTCCCTGGTCGATGAGCTCGGGGTGTCGGAGTGTGCTACAGAAACACGGCAGATTTTTCGCTAACGCCACAAGGAGCCGCGCTGCTCCCATGACTGGAGTTTGATAGTAATTCTTGCCACATGTAGTGTATTGTGTGTACAGTGCTGTGTGCTGCCCCCGCAGGGGGGTGTGTGTACAGTGCTGTGTGCTGCTCCCGCAGGGGGGGGTGTGTACAGTGCTGCGTGCTGCCCCCGCTGGGGGGTGTGTGTACAGTGCTGCGTGCCGCCCCCGCAGGGGGGTGTGTGTACAGTGCTGCGTGCCGCCCCCGCAGGGGGGTGTGTGTACAGTGCTGTGTGCTGCCCCCGCAGGGGGGTGTGTACAGTGCTGTGTGCCGCCCCCGGCAGGGGGGGTGTGTACGGTGCTGTGTGCCGCCCCCGGCAGGGGGGGTGTGTACGGTGCTGTGTGCCGCCCCCGGCAGGGGGGGGTGTGTACGGTGCTGTGTGCCGCCCCCGCAGGGGGGGGTGTGTGTACAGTGCTGTGTGCTGCCCCCGCAGGGGGGGGTGTGTACAGTGCTGTGTGCTGCCCCCGCAGGGGGGGGTGTGTACAGTGCTGTGTGCTGCCCCCGCAGGGGGGTGTGTGTACGGTGCTGTGTGCCGCCCCCGCAGGGGGGTGTGTGTACAGTGCTGTGTGCTGCTCCGGCAGGGGTGGGTGTGTGTACAGTGCTGTGTGCTGCCCCCGCAGGGGGGTGTGTGTACAGTGCTGTGTGCCGCTCCGCCAGGGGGGTGTGTGTACAGTGCTGTGTGCCGCACCCCCAGGGGGGTGGGTGTACAGTGCTGTGTGCCGCTCCGCCAGGGGGGTGTGTGTACAGTGCTGTGTGCTGCCCCCGCAGGGGGGTGTGTGTACAGTGCTGTGTGCTGCCCCCGCAGGGGGGTGTGTGTACAGTGCTGTGTGCTGCCCCCGCAGGGGGGGGGGGGTGGGTGTACCGTGCGGTGGGCTGCTCCGGCGGGGGTGGGTGTGTGTACAGTGCTGGGTGCGGCCCCCGCAGGGGGGTGTGTGTACAGTGCTGGGTGCTGCCCCCGCAGGGGGGTGTGTGTACAGTGCTGTGTGCTGCCCCCGCAGGGGGGTGTGTGTACAGTGCTGTGCGCTGCGCCGGCAGGGGGGTGTGTGTACAGCGCCGCGCCGGCTGGGGGGTGTGTGTACAGTGCTGTGTGCCGCTCCGCCAGGGGGGTGTGTGTACAGTGCTGTGTGCCGCTCCGCCAGGGGGGTGTGTGTACAGTGCTGTGTGCCGCCCCCGCAGGGGGGTGTGTACAGTGCTGTGTGCTGCTCCCGCAGGGGGGGTGTGTGTACGGTGCTGTGTGCTGCTCCCGCAGGGGGGGTGTGTGTACGGTGCTGTGTGCCGCTCCCTCACCTGTCCATCCCCATGTGCTGCATTCATCTGTGTGATCTCTCCTCAGGCTCTCAGCAATGTGAACATCGGCAGCCTGATCTCCAACGTCGGTGCAGGTGGAGGCGCCGCTCCTGTCGCTGCTGGTGCCGCCCCGGCCACTGGTGGCGCCGCTCCAGGTAACGACTCGCGGTGCAGTCTTGCAGGATGTGGTGCACGGGGTCTCCTAGTAGCTGCACTGATAGAACTGACCTCTGTGTATATTGTGCGCGGCTGCTCGCTGTACATCCTTCATGACGATTTCACAACACAAGGGGCTGCGAATGTCATGTGTAGGGGAACATTCACTGACAGCAAGCACTTGTCCTAAATGTAGAAGGGTTATGCCTCAGACCTTCCTGTACACAGAGGGGTCACTCGCTGCATTAGCATTTCCAGATGTCTGCATCCATTATGCGAATTGGTGGTGGTGGATACGGGTGATATACAGCGTGCACTAGTTACATGATGCACTAAATACAAGGGGTCACTCGTGGGGTCCATGGACTTGCTCTAGAGCAGCACTCGTGTGACTACCTGGGGATATGGGAGCTGGAGAGATGCCGGTCAAGGGCCCCATGGACTTCAGTTGCTGCTCTGTCCTGGTCCCTCTCCACAGTCACTTGGCACGAAAATTATTTGGTTACTGTGAAGCTTCTCCGTGTGGTCACTCCTAATCCTGCAAGGTCACCCAGCTTTCCCAGGCACGTGCAGAGCAGATCTGGTTGGGTATTGAAGGGATATGATGGTGTAGGGATCCGCACGGGGTTGGTGGGTGGGGATACTGCGTGGGGGTGGCGGGTGGGGATACTGCGTGGGGGTGGCGGGTTGATTGTATCACACAGGGTGTGGATACCGCACCGGTGGGTCAGGGTTCCACCTCTGGGACCTGGAATGTCTCTGTTCAGCCCAGGTGGTTGGAGCGGTCTCATTGATCTCGGCAGTTCCCACCACCTCTCTTCACAGCACTTTCTTGATACGAGTCCATCCTCCGTTCGCACCGGTCACACACTGATGAGTGCAGCCGCTGCGCCCTCAGGGAGTTTGGGAAAAATATTTTTTAACCTTGATAAAATCGTTAATCAAATTGGGACAAGTAGTTTGTGACCGCTCCTTGATAAGCAGTGACGGCGGCCATCTTGGACCCCCCCAGGTTTTTCAGGTGATAGGACTCTAGGATATGATGGATGTGTGGGTGGTGTGAATGCACTGCACACAGTTAAAGCCCCGAGCTGAGGCCGTCCCTGGTCGATGAGCTCGGGGTGTCGGAGTGTGCTACAGAAACACGGCAGATTTTTCGCTAACGCCACAAGGAGCCGCGCTGCTCCGATGACTGGAGTTTGATAGTAATTCTTGCCACATGTGTTTGGTTGTGTGTGTGTGGAGTTCCATAGAGTATACATGTCTGGTCACCTGACCCCAAGAGCTTGCAATCTTATCTTCCATTAGCAATCAGGCTTCATTCATAAAGGGGACAGTTACAGGGTTTGTTAGTTCTGTATAACTAAGTGGGATGTGTGGTTTATAGACTGGTCCTCAGGCTCGTAGTTAATGGGAATCCATTCTTGGAGGTCGAGGCCCCATCAGGCATCTGGTTGGGGAGGGTCGGGTTTTGTGGACTCTGCAGTCGGTGGAATAACACTTTGGTCTTTTGCAGCAGAAGAGAAGAAAAAGGAGGAAGAGAAGAAGGAAGAGCCCGAGGAGTCAGATGACGACATGGGCTTCGGTCTTTTTGACTAAAACTTTTTGTAAGAGGACTTGTAATAAAGAGATTCCATCTAATTGTGAGCGGCTCCGTCCCTTCATGAGTACTGCAGAGGCTCGGTGTGCGAAACGTGGCAGGTCCTGCTGGGGGAACCTGTGGCCTCTTCAGGGATGTCGGCTCTTCAGCTGGGCCGTCCCCATAAGGGCCACACGTCCTCAGTGCAACATCTGTGCAAAATGCTTATAGGGAAGGAGGTGCGAGTGTTCACTGCTTGTACCAAATAGAGGGTCCCTTGCTGTCTCCAGGTGGGGGGGTGAGCGAACACCCCTCTTTGAAGGGCACCAATTTTCATGGGAAGCTGAATAACTTGTGTCGGAGACCCTGAGGAAACCCTCACATGAGCAAACCTCTTACGTTGGGCTCAGATTTGACCCTGGTGTTGTAAGGCAACATTGCAAACTGGTGCTACCCCCTGTAAGGGAATGTGGTTGTCATGTTCTACAAGGCCCCCCTCTAATTGAGTAAAGAGGTCAGTCCCTTGCTCTGGAGGACTTGTCCTGCACTACAGAGAATTTGACCGTGCAATGCATTATTTCTCCTGTGGAGGTGCTACAAGAAAACTAAACCTTAGTATTACTTGTTGGTGGAGGATAGTTCGACCTCTTTACCGGTGAGAGGACTAAGGGCATGTCCCCACTGCACAGGTTTTCAGGCGGTTTGCGGTTTTTCAGACCGCCTGAAAAACCGGCCGAAAATGAACAGAACGGGGCTCTATGGAAAACCCGTGCAGCAGTCCCCAGTGCAAGGGTTTTCCGCCCGACTGTTGTCGCTGGCGGTCCAGCGACCAAACATTGTACATGCACAAACATCTGGCCGGTTTCACGACGGAAGATGTGCTTCTCAATGGGAGGGGGAGGGCTGTTCTCCGCTCATCGTGGAGAAAAACCGTCCCCCCCCCCGTGAGGACGGCCGCAAAACAGGGCAAATACCGTCCGGTATTTGTCCTGTGCCGTGTGAACGGCCCCTAAGTGGTAAGGAAGGTCTAAAGCAGACAACCCCTTAACCCCCCTCACTGCTGCAGCCAGTTCTGGCTTTCCAGACAGAGCCCTATTTCTTAAATCTGCGATGTCCCCTTTATGCTGATTTTACTTCGAGATAAATTTTCCTAGCGATGTGATTGGGAGTTTCTCGTGTCTCATTGTAGTGAACTTCGGTCCATACAATCTTTGATATTTTTCACAAATGCACAATTTTGGGAAATTTTTACCATTTTCAAAGTTCAAAAATGTTTGTATAAAAGACATTCCACTCAGTTTATAACATTTTCCATGTCATCTGTATTTGGCTAATTTTTTTAGAAATTGAGTTATCAAGAAAAATTTGCAGCATGTTGTTTTTGGGTCCAGTTCTAACAAGGCTTTGCGTGTTGGCCCCATAAATGATTCCATCAAAAACTGCACCCCTTAGGGCTCGTTCACACGGCCGATTTGGGCGCTGATGTCAGCCGTACTGCGCACCGTACTTGCGCTGCAGTACAGCTGAAATCCGTCGGTCATTACGGTTATCCACAGTTCTCATACGAATACGCTGGGCGGTGAGAAAGTGACATGTCCATTATTTACAGCATGTACGCACCGAGAATAATGAATGTCTATGGGGCTGGCGGGCCGCCCCGCTCCCGTGAACACAGTAATTGCGGGGTGAAATCCGTCCCCACAATTACATCGACCATAAGCTGTGTGAACTAGCCCTTAAAGTATTCAAAACAGCATTTTTGAAGTTCAGTAACCCATTAGGTTAAAGGGGTTTTGCCACAATGTAATGTTTATGTGGGATCTTCCAAAATGGGTAATCACTCTTCTAAATATGTGATTAAAAAAAGTGAAGCTTGTGAGATCTACAGCCTATCTTACATGCCCTTAGTTTCCTGACAGTTTACATTAGGCAGGAGCTGATCTGGCCGTGCTTGTGGTGTTTGCACTTAGCGCCTTCATGTTCCCTGCCATCAGATTTGACAGAGCGGAGGACCCCAAGACGGATGTATACTCCATGTGAACAAGCCCTAAGGGACAAAACTTTATTCTGTACACAGATGTGGAAGGTTTTTTTTTTGGGGCAGGATGAACGGACCTTTTCATTGGTGCCACTTTATCATTTATGACTTTGATCGCTGTTTGTTCCATTTTGTGTTGTGCAATGGTAGAAAATTGCAGTTCTGTGGGGTTTTTTTTCTACCATTTAGGTTAAATAACATGACCAAGCGTAGGTGACTACACCTGCTGTGATACTAGATGGGCGTACCATATTTTTTGAGCTATAAGACGCAGCTAGGTTTTAGAGGGGGGAACTTAAAAAAACAAAACAAAAAACTTTGAAGCAGAGAGTCAAAGCTGAAGTGTAGTTTTTATTGGTGACACTTTGGCATAAATTTTACCTTTTGATAACTTTATTCCAATTTTTATGGGTTGTGAAATGGCCAAAAAAACAAAATTTTAGTGCTTGTATCTTTTTTTTTTTTTTTTTTGCTCTACAGTGTATGGGATAAATGATGCTATACTTTAACCGATCAGACTTTTACGGACACAGTGATTGTGTATCACTTTAATTTGTAAAACGGCAAAGGAGGAGATGAGAAACTTAAAAAAAAAAATGTTAAACATGTTTTTCTAGGTTGCAAGACCACTAGGGGGCAGAATGCCATGTCCTATATACAGCAGTACAGTCCTGGTGCTGTATATAGGATTTTTCATTCCTTACCTCTGTACATGCATGGCAGCTGTGGAGGCCTGCATGAGGCTTTCTGCTGCCATGGCAACCGATCGTCGCCACCCCACCCCTACGCAACTACATTGTGGATGGTGGTCACGAAGGAGGAGCGGTGCTGCAGTACCGCTCCTCATTAAGCCGGTGACTGCCACCAGCTGCAGAGTGACTGCACTAAACTATCTCGAGACGGCAGTGTTGCGATGCTGCAGGAAGCCAGTGGTGGGGTTTAACCCTTAAAGTAGTTTTGCCAGGAGGTGCATTATCTGCTAAGAAGCAAATGTAAACAAGCCAGGAGCTGAGAGAGAGAGAGACACAGCCAGAGGCAGAGCTGCATAAGGGATCGTGTGAAATGTTCACTTAATCAAACTACAACTAGTGGATTCTGTATACAAAAGGTGACATACTTCAAAGCTTCTTCAGCTCTCTCATCAGAGAAGTGTTCTCTGCATAAGCCCGGCCAGCTCTTGTCAGGTCGTATCTAATAGAAGCTTATAAGTAACTAAGTGCAGGTAAGGCAGCCTGTAGCTCTCTGACTGCACTTTTTGTAATCACATATTTAGAAAAGTGATTAAATACCCGTTTTGGAGGATCCCACGTTAACATTACAGCGTGGCAAAACCCCTTTAAATCCTGCCTCTGGCTTCCCGCAGCATCGCTCCTCGCCAGCCTCCCTGAGATTGTACATTTGGACTATAAGGCCATGTCCCCACAGCACGGGGTTTTCGGCCGGTTTTTCAGCCGGTTTGCGGTTTTTCAGACCGCCTAAAAAACCGGCCGAAAATGAGCACAATGGGGCTCTATGGAAAACCTGTGCAGCAGTCCCCACAGTCCCCACTGCACGGGTTTTCCACCCAGCGGTTTTGTCGCCGGCGGCAAAACATTGAACATGCACTATCTTCCGGACGGTTTCTGGTCGGAAGAGGTGCTGCTCGGGGGGAGGGGGGAGGGCTGTTCTCGGCTCATCACGGAGACGCCCGGCCGGGATTTGTCCTGTTCCCTGTGAACGCGCCCTAAGATGCACCATTGCTATCCCCCTTAATTTGGGGGGGGAGGGCGCCTTGTAGTCTGAAAAATACAGTACTTTGTTTTGGATTTTTTTCTGGAGAGACTGACATTTGGAAAGGGAAAAAGCGATATCACAGGCACCCCAGAAGTGTGTTGTTGGGCTTGCAGGCTGCAAACCATCGCAGCGGTGATCACATGGTGGCAGTGCTGATTTGAGGCTCTGTATTTTCCTTAGCTGTTGTGAATGTGGCAGCTAAGTGGTTAACATACAGCTATTCTCATGCTGTGGTCGGGTGGGCTCCACTTGTGAACCTACATGAGGTGTGGGATGTACTTGTTCATCCATTTTCAGGAAGTCACGTCCCACTAGGACTTACAGGTATGTCCAATGTCAGTAAAGGGTTCAGAGGTGAAATACTACAGGGATGGGTCACCAGATGGTGGCTCAAACTTCATGGATTGCATGGCTATATTGTGTGTGTGATTTGGTCCACCTGGAGCTACTGGAACATCTCTCCCTGTTCTTGGATGGATCTGCAATACACAACCTGGAGAGCGGGGAGTCAGCTCAGATGGGTTTGCAGAAATCCCTGCCCTGAGGGGACCAAGAAGCTCAAAGTATAGAAACCTGTGCAAAGGGAAACTCGAAATACTGCTCAGCAGCTCACCCTGAGCCGATGTGTTGCCCCACTACCTGTCACTTTAGTGTGTGGGATTAGGGTTTTCAGTGCTTTGCTGGGGTGGGGAGGGTGGTGAGCATCTCCTGTGGCAGGTGCCCAGCACTTGTAGTTAAGGTGGTGTCACATTGTCCCAGATGCTGCCTTCCAGCAGAGGCTCAGGCTGCTCTCACCTCCCTGTTGTATGCCCAAATCAAACTGAACAAGCCCTCCTTCACAGTAAGGATGTACCTGAACCAGTAATAAGAGCCGATTATTGTGAAGTCCACACGGCAAGGGTTTTCAGATTTTAATACAGACTGTCAGCCATCCCCATAGACATCAATAGAAAATCTGAGCGGTAGTCTTCAACGGTTGGGCTTCAAGCCGAAGGTCCTGCAAAAAAAATAAAAAAGCACCTTGGAACCTGTCCGTTCCCCCTAACTGTTCAAAAAGATAAAATATTGCTTGGATTCTTTGTACTCAGACTGTGACCCATATTTTGTCAGATCCGTACCCTATGAGGTAACGTGTCACTGCAACAGTGGCTGGTGCAGGCAGTAATCCTTGGCAACCTGGCCCATGGCGTGAAGTAAGCTCGCTAGTAAGATAAACTAGCGCCCCTTAGGAAGAAACAAAACAAGCGCCTGGGTTACCATTCTATGTATAGGGAATGTGGGGGAGGTTGATTTTACAGAAGCTTTGAAATGAATAGGAAGTCTAATGCACTGCAATAATCCAGGCCCCTCTGTAAAGAAGATGTGCAGTAAATAGGACCTTAGGCCACATTCACTTACAGCAGACTTTGGTGGCAAGTTTGTAAGCTGAAATCAGAAGTGGATCCTAAACACATTTTAATTGAAAGGTTTGTGGCTGCTCCTGGTTCGGAATTCCACAATTTTTTTTTTTTTTTGGGGGGGGGGGGGGGCGCCTTATTGGTTTTAATATTTTCATGAACGCTCTTACACAGGGATTACACGGTAGAATATAATTTTTTACAGAAAATACTAAGCTCTGTAAAGCAATCAACACAATAGAGGATAATGTGTTATTACAAAGGGATCTGGATAAGTTGGAGGCCTGGGCAGGGAAATGGCAGATGAGTTTTAGCACAGATAAATGCAAGGTTATGCACATGGGGAAGAGAAATCCATTACATGACTACATGTTAAATGGAAAAACACTGGGTAAAAGTGACTGGAGAAGGACTTGGGAATCCTGGTGGACAGTAAACTTAACTGTAGCAGCCAGTGTCAGGCAGCAGCTGCCAAGGCAAATAGGATCATGGGGTGCATTAAAAGGGGCATAGAGGCACATGATGAGAACATTATTCTCCCACTATACAAGTCACTGGTTAGACCACACATGGAATATTGGGGACAGTTTTGGGCACCAGTGCACAGGAAAGACGTTGTTGAGATTGAACAGGTACAAAGGCGGGCAACAAAAATAATAAAAGGACTGGGTGGACTGCAATACCCAGAATGGAATTCAAAATTCTTGTCAAATTTTGAATACATAACTGATGGTTCATGGAGTGTGCATTACGCTACAGGGAGGACGGTGGACACATCATCACTGTGAGTCCATGCCAAGGACCATTAATAAATAATGTGAACACTCCCCCACCCCCTCCCAACCTATCACTAAAGCTACTAACCATAAACTAGCACCAGGTGCTCGGTAGCAGGAGCTGCTGGAATCATATAATAGGATGTAGACCTCAGCGGCAGGCTCCCCCTGGTCACGATCCTCCTACTGCTAATGAGGATGAACCTGGAGATCCCTCACAATTTTTGGCACTGTCGTCTGGGGTAAGTGTTTCAAGACATGACGTTACAGGTTGTAGTATAATTAACCATCCTCAAGGTGGCGCCGTTGCTGGAAAAACATCAGTCACTGCTGGGATCTTCACTCCAGGACGCTGGCACTTTTTCTTTTCCATTTACAGCTTCCAAGAGCCAGAGTCTAATATCTTCCTGTTGATCGTCACATCAGGGATTAAAGATTTGAGTTACTCATAGCAACCAGTTACTGTTTCAGGCGTCTTACAACATGAGTGTTGATTGGTTGCTGTGGGCAACAAAATTTCGTAAGCTTCTAGAGCAGGAAATCATGCAGACACCAGTGTTGGGTACATTTACACTAAGGTTTAATTAAAGTGGGGGTTTCCAGTGACCCGAGAAAATTTTTTTTTTAAAAAAACAAAAGGGGGGGTTTTAATTAAAGTGCTTGTGGATTTAGATGAAGAGGCAGATTGCTGCCGGAAAGAGTCCCCTACATTGGATTTCATTTCCACTGTTTTCCCAAAACCCAAGATCGCAAATTTTCCTGCAATCTGTAATTTGAAAAAAGTGGTTTTGAAAAAAAGGGGGTTGCAGTTTTAGGGGATCTGTAAAGTCCCTGTGTTGGTTTTAGTTTAGAGGATCTGTCAGCTCTTGTTGGGAGTATAGGGTTCGTACCCCTTCCTGGTGGTTTTGTTTAGGGGAAATTTTCTCAGCTTTTTCCCTGTGGTTTTGTATAGGGATCTTCCTCCCCCGGTGTGGTGTAGTTTGGGGTTTTAGGGGGAGGGGGCCCCTTTACGGTCCGGGGGGTGTAGTATAAGGACTTTCCCTCCCCCGTGTGGTGTATTTATAGAGGATCTGTTTTCCCCTTTTCCGGGTGTGGTGTAGTATAGGGACTCTTCTTCCTCCCCCCCAGTGTGGTGTAGTATAAGGGGGACCGTCTCCCTCCTTTTGTGGTTTTAGTATAGAGGATCCCCCCAAAATCCCCCGTGTGGTGTAGTATAGGGACCCTCTCCTCTCCGTGTGGGGTAGTTTTGGGGGTTTCCTCCCCTGTGTGGTGTAGTATGGAGGACCCGTCCCTCCCCTGTGTGGTGAATTTATGGGGGAAACCCGCCCCTTTTCTCCTGTGTGGTGTAGTATAGGGGGTTTGTCTCCTCTCCTGTGTGGTTTTAGTATAGAGGACGTCTCCTCCCTTTTGGGGTGTAGTTTTGAGGACCTCTCCTCCCCCGTGGGGTTTAGTATAGGGGAAACCCTCCCCTTTCCCCCGTGTGGTTTTTTAGTTTTAGAGGATCCCGCTCCTTCCTGTGTGGTGAGTATGGGGGAAAACCCGTACCCTCCCCCGTGGGGTGTAGTATAGGGAAATCTGTCCCCTCTCCGTGTGGTGTAGTATAGAGGATCTGTCAGCTCCCCCTGTGTGGTGTAGTAAGAGGATCTGTCCCCTTTTCCCGTGTGGTGTAGTTAGAAGGGATCTGTCCCTCTCCTGTGTGGTGAGTTTTGGAGGATTGTCTCCTCTCCTGTCGGGGGGTTTTAGTATAGGGGAAATTGTTTTCCTCCCCTGTGTGTGTAGTATAGGGATCTGTCTCCTCCCCTGGGGGTGTAGTATGGGATCTTTCCTTCCTGTGGGTGTAGTATAGGGGAAATCTGTTGCTCTCCTGTTGGTTTGTATTTATAGAGGAACTGTTTCCTCCCCTTTTGGGGTAGTATAGGGGGTTTACGGGCCCTCCTTCCTGTTTGGTTTAGTTTTGAGGATTTTTGGTTGTCCTGTTTTTTTTGTAGTATAGGGGAAATTGTCTCCTCTCCTTTTTGTGGTGTAGTAAAGGGGAAATCTGTCTCCTTTCTGTGGGGTGTAGTAAAGGGGAAATTGTCCTCCCCGGTGGGGTGTAGTATAGAGGGATCTGTCTCTCTCCTTGTTGGTGTGGGTAAAGGGGGACTGTCCCCTCCCCTGTGTGGTGTAGTTTTTGAGGATCTTCGTTTCTCCGTGGGGGTGTAGTTTTGAGGATCTTCAGCTCCCCCTTTTGTGGTGTAGTATAGGGGGATCACTTTCCCCCCCCTTTTGTGGTGTAGTATAGGGGGAAACTTTTCCCCCTTTCCCGTGTGGTGTAGTATAGGGGGGGCGGTCTCCTTTTCCCGTTTTTGGTGTATTTATAGGGATTTTTCTCCTCTCCCCGTGGGGTTGTAGTTTGGGAGGATCTGTCAGCTCTCCGTGTGGTGTAGAATAGGGGAAACCCGTCTCCTTCCTGTGTGGTGTATTAAGGGGACCCGTCTCCTCTCCGGGTTGGGTGTAGTATAGAGGATCGTCCCTTTCCCCTGTGGGGTGTAGAAAGGGAGGATTTTTCCTTTTCCTGTGTGGTTTGTATGGGGACCCGTCCCTCTCCTTTGGTGTTTTTATAAGGATATTTCCCCTTTCCGTGTGGGTGTTTATTAAGAGGCCCGTCCCTTTTCCTGTGTGGTGTATTAGGGACCCGTCCCCTTTCTCCTGGGGTGGTGAGTATAGGGTTTCTTTTCCCTTTCCCCCGTGTGGTGTTTTTTAAATAGAGGATCTGTCCCCTTTCCCCCGTGTGGTGTTTTATTTTAGAGGATTTCCTCCCCCGTGGGGTGCAGTATAGGGGGATTGTCCCTCCCCCGTTTGGTTTGTATAGAGATTGCCCCTTTTCCCCCGTGGGGTGTAGTTAGGGGGTTTCTTTTTCCTCTCCTGTTTGGTGTAGTATAGAGGTTTGTCCTCCCCTGGTGGTGTAGTAAGAGGATTTTTTCCCCTCTCCTGTTGGTTTTAGTTAGGGGGTTCGGTCCCCTCTCCTGTTGGTTTTTGTTTAGAGGATAGTTTCCCCTGTGGGGGGTTTTAGTATGGGAGGACTGTTTTCCTCTCCTGTGGGGGTGTAGTAAGAGGATTCTGCCCATTTCCCCCTGTGGGTGTATTTATAGGGATTTGCCTCCTCCCCCTTTGTGGTGTAGTATAGAGGTTTTGTTCCTCTCCTTGGGGTTTGTAGTATAGAGGATCGGTCCCCCCTTTGGGGGGGGGTGTAGTATAGAGGATCTGTTTTCCCCTGTGTGGTGGTAGTAAAGGGATTTCAGCTCCCCTGTGTGTGTAGTTTAGGGGTCTGTCGGGCTCTCCTTTTTGGGGTGGGTATAGAGGTTCTGTCCTCCCCTTTGTGTGGTGTAGTTTAGAGGATCGTCCCTCTCCGGGTGGGGTGTGTATGAGGAGTCTGTCCCCCTCCTGTGTGGTTTTTAGTATAGGGATTGTCTCCTTTTTCCCGTGTGGTTAGTAAAGAGGATCTGTTCCCTCCCCCGTGGGGTTGTATTTATAGGGATCGGGTAGCTCTCCTGTGTGGTGAGTATAGAGGATCTGTCCCTTCCTGTTTTGGTGTATTATAGAGGATTGTCTCCCCTCCTGTGTGGTGTAGTATAGAGGATCTGTCCCCTTCCCCCGTGGGGTGTGGGTTTAGGGGAGGTCTCCTCCCCCTTGTGGTGTAGTTTTTGAGGATCGGGTCTCCTTCCCGTGGGGTTGTATTTTTGGGGAAACCCTGTTCCTCCCCTGTGTGGTGTTGTATTTGAGGTTCGGGTCAGCTCCCCTGTGTGGGGGAGTATAGGGATCTTTTCTCCTCCCCTTTGTGTGGTGATTATAGGGGAAACTGTCTCCTCTCCGTGTGGTGTAGTTTAGAGGATCTTTTCCCACCCCGGGGGTGTAGTTTTAGGGGAAATGTCTTTTCCCCCGTTTGGTGAGTTTAGGGATCTGTCCCTCTCCCGGGGTGGATTTTATAGGGGACTGTCCCTCCCCCGTGGGGTTTTAAAAGTATAGGGTTCTGTCAGCTTTTTCCTGTGGGGGTGTGTTTAGAGGATCTGTCCTCTCCTGTGTGGTGAGTTTAGGGATCTGTCTCCTCCCCCCGTGGGGGGTTTGTAGGAGGATTGTTCCTCCCCCGTGTGGTGTAGTATAGGGGTTGTTTCCTTTTCCCGTGGGGGTGAGTTTTTAGAGGATCTTTTCCCCTCTATGGGTGGTGTAGTTTTTGAGGATCTGTCAGCTCCCCCGTGTGGTGAATTTAGGGATTTGTCCTCTCCTTTGTGGTGTAGTATAGAGGATGTCCTTCCGGGGGTTTTGTAAAAAGAGGATCTGTCCCTTTTTCCTGTGGGGGTTTTTATTAGGGGGTTGTTCCTCTCCTGGTGGGGTAGTATAGAGGATCTGTCCCCTTTTCCTGTGTGGTGTAGAAATAGAGGATCTGTCTCCTCTCCGGTGGGTTTTTGTTTAGGGGTTCTGTTCCTTCCTGTGGGTGTGTATAGAGGATCTGTTTTCCTCTTCCGGTGGGTGTTGTTTGGGACGTTTCCCCCCTGTGGGGTTTGTGGTTAGTGGACTGTTCCCTCCCGTGTGGTTTTTGTTATGGAGGATTGTTGTCTCATGTGTGGTTTGTAAAGAGGTTTGTCTCCTCCCCTTTTGTGGTGTAGTAAAAGGAGGTCTGTCAGCCCCCCGTGGGGTGATTTAAAAATGGATGGGGTTTTCCTCTCCTGTGGGTGTAGATAGAGGATGGTCCTCCTCTTGTGTGGTGATTTAAGAGGATCTGTTTTCCTTTCCTTGGGTGTATTAAAAGAGGATTGTCTTTTTGTGTGGTGTATTTATAGGGATCTGTCCCTTTCCTTGGGGTGAGTATAGAGGTTGTCCCTCCCCCGGTGTGGTGTAGTATAGAGGATTGTCTCCTCTCTGTGTGGTGTGTATTGGGGTCTGTCTCCTTCCTGTGTGGTTTTGTATAGGGATCGTCTCCTCTCTGTGTGGTTTTGTTTAGAGGATTGTCTCACGTGGGGAAATAAAGGATTTTTCCCTCTTTGGTTGGAAAATTTTAGAAGGAAAACTTCCGGGCTCTTTTTTTTTGTGTTTTTATTAAGGTTTTGTTCCTCCCCCGGGGGGGTTTGTATAGGGTTTTCCTTTTCTTCCCCTTCCCGGTTTTGTTTAAGGGTGCCATTTCCTGTTTTGGTGTAGTAAGGGGGATTTTTGTCCCCGGGTGTGGTGTAGTATAGAGGGTTTTTCCCTTTCCCCTGTTTTGGGGTAAATCCCCCACTTTTTGTTTAAAATTCCCCTGGGGGGGTTGTAGTTTAAAAGGGAGGGCCCTTTGGGGGTTGGTTTTGAGGATTGTCTCCTCTCCTGTGTGGTGTGTATAGGGGATTGTCTCCTCTCCTGTGGGGGGGTAGTATAGGGTTCGGGTCAGTTTCCCTTTGGGGTGTAGTATAGAGGATCGGTTCCCCCTTTGTGTGGTTTGTTTTGAGGTTTCTTCTCCTCCCCGTGTGGTTTTAGTTAGAGGATCTTTAATTTTTTCCTGTGGGGGGTTTTAGTTGGGGGGATCTGTTCCTCCCCTTTGTGTGGGGGGTTAGTATAGGGGAATCTGTCCCTCCCCTGTGTGGGGGTGTATAGGGGATTGTACCCCTTCCTTTTGTGGTGTAGTAAGGGGATGGTGTCCCCTTCCTGTGTGGTGTAGTTTAGGGATCTGTCGCTCCCCTGTGGGGTTAGTATGAGGATCTGTTTCCTTCCTTTTGGGTGTAGTAAGAGGATCTGTGGGCTCTCCTGTGTGGTTTTGTATAAAGGTTCTGCTCCTCCCAAAAATTTCCAAAAATGTTTGGGTGGTAGTAAAAAATGGGGTTTCCGGGCCCCAAGTTTTTTTTCCTTTTTTTGTGGTGTTTTTTTAGAGGTTTTCCTTTTTTCCCAGCTTCCTTTTGGGCCTTTTTTGTGTAGTATAGGGGATCTGTCCCCCTCTCCGTGTGGTGAGTATGGGAGGATCTTTTTTTTTTTCCTTTTGGGTTGGGTTGTGTTTAGAGGATCGTCTCCTCTCCTGTGGGGTTTTGTAGTTTTGGGACGGTCCCCCTTTCCCCTGTTGGTTGTGTTTTGAGGTTTGTTTTCCCCTCCTGTGGGGTTGGTATTGGGGGTTCTTTTTTCCTCTCCTTTTGGTGTGGGTTAAAAGGGGGATTTTTTAATTATGTTTTTTGGTGGGGTTTATTTTTGGGGGGGGTTTTTTTTGGGGGTTTTGTGTGGTGTATTTTAAATAAACCCCTTTTCCCCTTTGGGGGGAAAGAGGATTTTGTTTTCCTTTGGGTTGGTTTTGTATATGGGATCTGTCCTCCCCTTTGTGTGGTGTAGTTTAGAGGGATCTTTTGCTCCCCCGGGTTGGTTTTAGTATAGGGGGTCTTTTTTCCCCTTTTCCTTTGGGGTTTGAAAGTATAGGGATCTTTTTCCTCCCCTGTGTGGTGTAGTAAAGGGGATCGGGCCTCCTCCCCTTTTGTGGTGTAGTATAGAGGATCTCCCCCTCTCCTGTTTTTGGTGTAGTTTAGAGGTTTCGTTTCCCTCTCCTGTTTTTTTGTATAGAGGATCTTTTGCTCTCCTGGTGGTGTAGTATAGAGGATCTGTCCCCTTCTGTGTGGTGTATTTAATAGAGGACTTTTCCCCTTCCTGTTTTGTAGTATAGGGGGGAGGGGGGGTTTTTTTCCCCCTTGTGGTGAGTATAGGGATCTGGTTCTCCTCCCCCGGGGGTGTTTTTTGAAAGTATAGAGGGATCTGTCCCCTTCCGTGGGTGAAAAAAATTAAGGATATCCTCTCCTGTGGGTTTTAGATAGGGATCTGTCAGTCCCCCGTGGGGTTTGTTGTATAGAGGATCGGTGCTTCCTGTGTGGTGTAGTAAAAAAGAGGATTTGTCAGTCTCCTTTGGGTGTAGTTTAGGGATTGTCCCTCTCCTGTGTGGTTTTGAATAGGGATTGTCTCCTTTTTTTTTCCCTTGTGTGGGGGAAGATAGAGGTTTGGTCTCCTCTCCTGTGTGGTTTTGTTTGAGGATCTTTTCCTCCCTGTGTGGTGTTAGTATAGAGGATTTTGTCCCCTCTCCTGTGTGGGGTGTTTAGGGGAAATCTGTCCCTCTCCTGTGTGGGGGTAGAAAAGAGGATCTGTTCCTCCTTTTGGGGTGTGATAGAGGATCTGCCCCTCCCGTGTGGTGTGTATAGGGGGTCTTTTGGTTTTCCCCTGTTGGTGTAGTATAGGGAAATTGTCCCTTTCCCTGGGGGTTGTAGTAAAGAGGATTTGCCCCTTCCCTGTGTGGTTTTTTAGTATAGGGGGATTGTCTCCTCCCCTGTTGGTGTAGTAAGGGATTGCCCCTTTTCCTGTGTGGTGTAGTATAGAGGATCTGCCCCTTTTCCCCTTTTGTGGGGGTGTAAAGAGGTTTTTGTAAACCCCTTTTCCTGGTGGTTTTATTTATAGGGGGATCTTCCCCTTCCCCGTGTGGTGTATTTTGAGGATTTGTCCCTCTCCTGTGGGGTGTAGTATAGAGGATCTTTTCTCCTCCCTGTGTTGGTGTAGAAAAGGGGGATCTTTTCCCTCTCCTGTGTGGTGTAGTATGGGAGGATTTTTGTCGCTCCCCTTTGGTGGTTGTGGGGAAAAGAGGATTTGTCCCTCCCCTGTGTGGTTTTAGTAAAGAGGATTTTCCCCCTTCCTGTGTGGTGTAGTTAGAGGATCTGTCCCCTCCCTTGTGTGGGTAGTAAAGAGGACCCTTTCCTCCTCCCCTTGTGTGGTGTAGTATAGGGGAAATCTGTTTCCTCTCCTGTTTTCTGTAGTTTTGAGGATCTGTACCTCCCCTGTGTGGTTTTGTATAGGGGATTGTCCCCTCTCCTGTGTGGTTTTGATAGAGGATCTGTCTCCTTTCCTGTGTGGTTGGGTATAGGGGGATCTGTCTCCTTCCTGTGTGGGGTAGTATAAAAGGATTGTCCCCTTTCTCCTTTTTGGGGTGTAGTATAAAAGATCTTTTCCCCTCCCCTGTTGGTTTTGTATAGGGGAAATTGTCCCTCCCCCGTGGGGTGTATTTATAGAGGATCTGCCCCTTTTCTCCGGTGTGGTGTAGTATAGGGATCGGGTCGCTCTCCTGTTTTGGTGTAATAAAAGGATTGTCTCCTCTCCTGTGTGGGTGTGGTTTTATTTTTTAAAAAGGGATTTTGTCCCCTCTCCTGTGGGGTTTGTGGAAAAGGGAAATTGTCCCCTTTCCCCTGTGGGGTGTAGTTAGGGATCTGTCAGCCCCCTTTGTGTGGTGTAGTATAGAGGATCTGCCCACTCTCCTGTGGGGTGTAGAAATAGGGGATCTGCCCTCCTCCCCTGTGGGGTGTAGTATAGGGATTGTCCCCCTCTCCTGTTGGGGGAGTATAGGGGAATCTTTTCCCCTTCCTGTGTGGTGTAGTATAGGGATCTGTACCTCTCCTGTGTGGTGTAGAAATAGAGGTCTGTCCCTCCTTTTGTGGTGTGTATAGGGGATCTGTCGCCCCTTTTTTTTTCTTCCCTGTGGGGGGTGTAGTATAGGGGATTTGTCTCCCTTGGGGTGGGGTTGGGTTTTTTTGGTATAGAAGGTCTGTCTCCTCCCCTGTGTGGTGTTTTTATAGAGGACCCTGTCAGTTTTCCGTGGGGTGAATATAGAGGATCTGTTCCTCTTCTGGTGGTGAAAGAAAAGAGGTTTGTCCCTCTCCTGTTTGGGTATTTATAGGGATCGGGTCTCCTCTCCTGGGGGTGTAGTTTTAGGGGGATCTGTCCCCTTTCCTGGGGGTGTAGTATAGAGGTCTGTCCCTCTCCTGTGGGGTGTACGTATAGGGATCTGTCCCCCCTTTTCCTGTGTGTGTAGTATAGAGGCTCTTTCCTCTCCCCCCCTGTGTGGTTTTGTTATAGAGGATCTGTCTCCTCTCCTGTGTGGTGTAGTATAGAGGATCTGCCTCCTCTCCTGTGTGGTGTAGTATAGAGGATCTGTAAGCTCTCCCGTGTGGTGTAGTATAGAGGATCTGTCTCCTCTCCTATGTGGTGTAGTATAGAGGATCTGTCTCCTCTCCTGCATGGTGTAGTATAGAGGATCTGTCTCCTCTCCTGTCTGGTGTAAAGTAGAAGTGAAATGATTAAAATTTCATTAGGTGTTAAATAAATAAAACCCTCAGTCGTCGACTAAACTCATAAGAGAAACCATATAAACCATCATTATATTCAAATCCTTTAATAACAGCATAATCTTCATACGTAGAAGGTCCCGTCGGCTCCGGCCGCAGCACAGACTCGGAGCGGCTCCGCTCCTGCTCTAATGATTGATAAATAGCCGAGCGGTGGCCGGGACGCTGCAGTAATATCGCTAAGAATCTGTACAAGGTCTTTATATTCTTCCTGAGAATAATTTATATTCCCCCGACAATCCCGAGGCAGAGGAACAGGGTGAAAGGAAAATAGATAGAAATCGTTTCATAATTTATTTGGGTTGTGAGGTGAGGAAAAAAAAAAATAAAAAAAATAAAAATCCCAACCTGTCAGTAAAGTCAGGAAAAAAAAAAAAAATCTAAAAAATAAACCAGACGAGACAGTGGCGAGAGCTGAAAGCATCGGAAATGTTAGCGCGGCCGTAAGATTTATTTATAAATTATATATATTTAATATAAAAAATGGGATATATATAATGGCTCTGGCTCTCTCTACGAAAATGTTCTTTCATTTTATCAGCGGTCTTTATAAATGTCTTAAAAAAAAAAAAAGAAAAAAAAAATAAAAATAAATTTATTATAAAATTCTCCCTCCCCCTACATCCTGGCACTTTATTCCAGGTTTGAAAGAAAATTCTAACAAAACAAAAAAAATAAGAAAAATTTACACCGATTCTCACTTTGCTTCCAATCGAGGATTACACACATCCAAAAAGTGGGAAGGTAAAAACGTGATCCGTTCCGAGCCTCTCGTTAGGTTCCGAGTCCTTAAAATATAGCTTTGTAGCATATTGCGACTTAACGTTAAGGAATAAAAAAAAAATAATAATCTGAAGACGAGACAGATTCCAGTTGCAGCAGCCATCATGGATCCACATGGACGCCTTCTCCTCGTTGGCGCCCACAACGTGGGTAATCGGTATCGCAGAGCCGCACTCTCCGTCGCGCTGCACCGGGCCTGGATCCTCTTCTCCTCCAATGTCCGCCACCATGGACGCCCAGGGCGGCTGCGTCACACTTGAAGGATCTTTATTTTTGAGGGGGTTAAGGGGAAGGAAGAAAGGATAAGACTTCACATGGCGCCAGCTGGCACCGGTCATCGCTGGAGGGGGGGGGGTGGCTGCCCGCTGACGACCAGAATCGCTGGTGGAAGCTACACGTAATCCCAAAAAGGAAAACACTTCAGAAAGGAATAGAACAAGAGTCCGGGGTCTGGGAGGCTCCTAGTGCGGCCGCGACTGTGCGATCATTTTCAGCCGCGACTGGTCAATGACGTCTAGCAAGTTCTTGGCGTCCACGGCCAGCGCGTGCGCGGCGGTCAGCATCTGCTTCTTGTACTCCTGCTGGAGACTGGTCATGACGTACTGCTGCGCCAGCTTCATCTTATTGATCAGCTCCGCCAGATCCGAATTCAGCAGCTTCTGCGCCATTTCAATCTGGAGCAAGAAAAATAAGACTTTAAGAATCTTATATTTACAGTTGTTTTTTTTGTTTTTTTTAACGTTCAGGCGTTTGGCCTTTCAGGGGTTCCGTCCTTTATTCGGACGAGGATTTTAGTAAAAATAGAAAAAATTTTTTTTTTTAGAACTTTGTGCAGTCCCTCTGTTATTCCTCCTGGAAATGTGAGAATGAAGTGACAATTAGATGTCAGCAGTCCCCATGTCAGTAGGGTGTGTCCCTCCACAGTCTTGGACTTCCAGCACTCATTGGACAGTGTGAGATGGGGCAACTGGCAACGCCCAAAGTGACAACTGGAAGCCACCATTCCTCCTGTCAGTAGGATGTATCCCTCCACAGTCTAGCACTTTCAGCAATGATTGGACAGTGTAAAACTTATGTCTAAAAGTCTCAAAAATATGGGAATCTAGTAAGAGAACAAAGAGTGACTTTTAATAACTATATTTACTATTTTGCCATAGGCAAACTTAAACTCTATCAGTTCTCAGTCTATAAAAACACTAAATCGTAACTTTTATTATATATATAACACACAACCTCTATACTCACTATTTAAAAACCTGATTTCTAACCTCTCAATTTATCCCTTTCTAATTGTGAAGGAATAACTCCCTTTCAAATATTAAATCTGGTGGAACACCACCTATTCTATCAGCAGGGAAACCCTATACATACAGTGATTTGCTAACTGCAAAAAGGAATCCAAAAACCTCTTACTTGGCCAGTTATCCCTAATCTGATGGACATGAAGCATATAAGGTTTCATTGTGAAACCCTCTGCAGCAGGTAACACAGTAAAAGAGGTAGAAAATCACAAATTAAAACGTCATGCCTGACCTCCCCAACATGTTTCACCAGCTAACTGGCTTCATCAGGGGATAGAGGTCCGGTCCCATGTGGTCTAGCTCATTTCCTTTTATATGGTTTTATTCAGGTGCTTATCAATTAGCCACCAGAGATTCAACAATACCCATTCCCCCTCTCATAACCTACCCCTTTCTCTCCTCCATGCATACCAATACCATTTACTGCCGCTGCGTTCTTATAACCAACATTCCTCAGGGAAATTCACCATCTCCGTTGCAGGCTTCCGCCCTATCTTACCATGCCGCACGCGCACCAATGGACATTTCCGCCATTACTGTGACGGACGTCCAACCAACTTATCTCACACTGCGCGGCTCTCTTAGGGTGGACTAAGGAGAATAGGTCCTACATTATGCGGCATACTGTTATCTTTGTCCCTTCCCATAAGCCTCTTCCCCTCTGTCTATTCATTTTAATAATCATTTTAATAAAGCTTCGGGCCTTGACACCCCCACCCTCCCTCCTGCAGCAAATCACAGTGTATATATAGGGTTTCCCTGCTGATATAATAGGTGATGTTCCACCAGATTTGATAATAGAAAAGGAGTTATTCTTTCAGAATTAGAAAGGGATAAATTTATGAGACAAATGGTGAGGTTAGAAATCAGGTTTTTAAATAGTGTGGATAGAGGTTAAGAGTTGTACATAATAAAAGTTACGTTTTAGTGTTTTATAGATTGAGAACTGATAGAGTTTAAGGGTGACATGTATGAATTTGAATGCGTACTTTTTTTTTTTTTTACTTGGCGCCGACACTCCAGTTCTTAATAGATATAGAAAAGTGTAGAATACGACAGTATGAAGATTTTTGGCACATTACATAAAGCTTAATGCGCCAAAAATCTGTCGTATTCTAAGCGCTCAGAATCTCGTAATCCGAGCACTGAAACATTAAGAGGGCGACATGTATGAATTCGAATGTGTACTTTTTTTTTTTTTTTACTTGGCGCCGACACCACAGTTCCAAATAGATATAGAAGAGTGTAGAATACGACAGATTTTTGGCGCATTACACTCTATGTCCATACAAAATTTGGCGCATTAAGCTCTATGTAATGCGCCAAAAATCTGTCGTATTCTACACTCTTCTATATCTATTTGGAACTGTGGTGTCGGTGCCAAGTAAAAAAAAAAAAAAAAGTACGCATTCGAATTCAAACATGTCGCCCTAAGTTTGCCTGTGGCAAAATAGTAAATATAGTTATGTTAGAAACCCAATTGGCGACACCCAGATGTCACTTTATCCTCACATTTCCAGGAGGTAACGTATAGCAATTAGTTATGGTAACATTACATGTATCTACATTCGGGGATAACGGTGCCAGTACAGACCACTGTCTCTGTGAAGGATTGTGGAGTAGGGACTGTTAGCTAGAATAGCGATACACACATGATCAGGTGAGCAATGGTTACACCCAATTTATTCTCACATTTCCAGGAGGAGTAGCAGAGGTGCATGTCCGGTCAGAGTTTGTCGCTTCAGCCCCTGACTGGACAGTATGAGCGTGCAATGGGATGCACCTCTACTACTCCTCCTGGAAATAATTGAACAATTTGGTGCTTCCATTCCTCCTGTCAGAGTGTATGAAAGATAAAAAAAAGAGAAAAGAGGGCGCTCTTCTGGTGCAGTAAAACAAATGAGATAGTGCTCCGTGCAAATACAAATTCACTAAGTTTTGGTGCTTGTGCTATAGCAGGAGGCACATCACTCATATGTGTTTGGTTCAATGTGAAGCCTGTTCAGCAGCCGGCAGCAAACTCCAAACCAACAGCAGAGGGTTCGGGGGAAGAGTAGCTGAGTAAAGCAAAACAAGGCCACGCCGCTTGCTTTACTCACCTTGTGTCAGAGTGTATACCTTCAGTCTTGCACTTTCAGCACCGACAGAAGTAATGGTAAACACCCAACTGTCAATGTATTCTCACATTTCCAGGAGGAGTAACAGGAGTGCATCCCACTGCACTGATACACTGTCAAGTCTGTGCTGAAAGGACACACTCTGACAGGAGCAATGGTTACACCTAATTTATTCTCGCATTTCCAGGAGGAGTAACAGAGGTGCAACACTTTCTGCAATGAGTGGACAGTGTGAGATTGCAAAGTGCCAGACAGAAGGGACAACACTAAGTCCTTCTAGACACCGACAACAGGAGTGGGGGAATTTAGGGGCAACACAAAGGGGGTTGTGTGTCCTGACAATGGGCAGGTCAGTAATGGGAGTGGAGTGGGGCTTAGGGCAACGCCGAGGGTGTGTGTGTGTTGTATACTAACGAGGGTAATGGTAACACCCGATTGTTAGTTCCTACTTTTCCAGGAGGAATAGCAGAGGCTTAACATCACAGAGTTTCAGGAACAGAAGCTCCAGAATTGTAATCTCAATTTTGGAGTTTGCTTGAGTCCAATTTCCCACATAAGCTCTCCAATGCCCCCTCCTGAGCCCCGCAGCATCATGGGTAGAATGCAGTATTCGGGGGCGCACACCTACCTCTCTGTGTGTACTGGCTGGAAGAACAGGAATGGTCTCATCAACAGTCGCCAATAACGTCCTCAAGGCTAATCCGACCCCCTGTGAAGCAGCAGACACACGTTATAATGTTATTACGCCGCGGGTTCCGCTGTGCGCAGGTCGGGGGCGCTCTCACCTTCACCATCGGGACGTACTCCTCCGGAGGTGCCGGCTGGATCCTGCTGGACATCTCGATCACCGCTTTCACCAGGCCGGTGACGTTCTCGTACACCTTGTCGTTGGTGCGGTCCAGGTTCGCAGTCGGCGGCGGGCTGATCTCCTGCGGCTGTATCTGATCGAGAAGATTGCACAATAATTAGAAATTAACCACCAAAAAATTTACGCCATTAAATACTCCACACAGCAGAGGCCACTAGGTGGTGCTATGAATTCACAAACTGGAGGTGGAAGACATGGCCAAAAATATGTGACCACCTTGGGAATCAGTGGTTTTGGGTAGAACCACCACGGGCACTGGAGACCGCCCCCGGTCCGATGATCTCCAGAGTGCAGCAGTAGCTTGTACTGCGGAGCTGCGATCACAAGACATGGCTGATTGCCCCACTCTCCTCTAAGACATTCCTAGAACTGGGGTGGTCTGAGGTTACTTTCAGTGTAGCCCCCCAACCATCAGGTCAGATGTGCTGGCCTCACGATTGTCCTGACCATCAACATGATTTGACTGCTACTGATAATGGGGGGCACCGCGGCGCCAATGCCGACAACGGGAGGCACCGACATCAACCAAAGGGGTGCGTGAGGGAGGGTGCGGTACCGACAACGGGCTTCCAGGGATTGGGGACTGGCTGACACTGACAACAGGAGTGGGGGAATTTAGAGGCAACACAAAGGGGGTTGTGTGTAATGACAATGGGGAGGGTCAGAAAAGGGAGTGGGGGTGAGGTGGAGGGGCTTGGGGCAATACCGAGGTGGGTTGTGAGTGTTCTGACAATGGGGAGGTCGGCAAAGGGAGTGGGGCTACACCAAGGGGATTTGTGTGGGTTCTGACAACAGGGAGGCCGGTAATGGGAGACGGTGAGTTTGGGGACCACACTAAGGGTGTGGGTTCTGACACTGACAATAGGGGGCACACACTGATAATGGGGTGGGAAATCTGGGGTAGTTTGTCCTGACAATGGGGAGGTCGGCAACAGGAGTGGGGGAATTTGGGGGCAACACCAAAGGGGCTGTGTGTCCTGACAATGGGGAGGTTGGCAATGGAAGCGGGGGGAGAGGGTTTCGGGAAAGACCAACGGGACTGTGTGGGTCCTAACCAGGGGCAGCTCGGCAACAGGAGTGGGGGGTGTTTGGTGTGTGTTCCGACACTGACAAACGGGGGCACACACCCCGATAACGGGGTAGCACTGTTGAGCTAACAATAATGATGAGAGGGAACGGAGGGGCACCATGGAGGCCGGCAGCAAGGATTGGGGGGGCGGGGTAGACCTGCTACGGTGTTGTGCCTAGTACCGGCCTGAGGGTGGCGGGGCAGGATGGAAGTTGCGCCGGGGTGACGGGCTACTCCACTTTATGGGTGGGAGTCCGAATAGTGGAAGCACCTCAGACATTTACAGTCCTTACACCCCTAATGTGTCAGATTGGAAAAACCCTTCAAGTATAACGGTGGATCGGGGTCTGCACAATGTCAGGTGGCAGCAGGGGCCATGTAAAGCCATCTCCTCTGCTGCTACTATAACAAGGGTCCCAGCTCCATATTGCTATAGAGGAGATGGAGCACTGTGGGGGGCACATACTTTTGGCCATGTGACAGAGAGTGAGAGCACGACTTGTTAGACCAGATAGAAACAACAGAATAGACCTGACGACAGTGCAGAACATGTGGGAAGCTGTGCTGTGTGCAGAGCGCGGGCCGGGCTGTGGTTTGGCGCACGCCGCGCGCTCTGTGTTGGTTACACACGTTGGTTACTAACCACATCTGACATCAGGACTCAAACACAGAAGAACAGCCCCAAAAATAGAGGCGGGGGGGGGGGGGGGGTCTGGGGACAAAGTGCCAACAGCACCATACATGGCAGTCAGAGAAATAACACAATGGGGGGGGAGTGACGAGCACTGGGAGGTGACCCCGATATAGCGCCCATCGCCCGCACACAGACACAAACCCAAAGTGCTTACCCGCCACGGCTAAGGTCGCGCAGAGTGAGGGGAGGCGAGGGTTAAGAGAGGGATTACCGAAAGGGGGGAAAAAACAACAAAAACAGGACATTAATAAATGCGGCAGAAAAACCCCATGCAGAAAACACACGAAGCAGAGAGACGGGAGCGGCACATGCAGCAACAGCGGCCATGCTCAGCGACGGTCATCACACCATCCTATAGTACAGGGGATCGGTGGTGGAAGGAGAGGTCGGGGGAGCCCTGGCCCCCGGTGGTGGAAGGGGAGGTCGGGGGAGCCCTGGCCCCCGGTGATGGAAGGGGAGGTCGGGGGAGCCCTGGCCCCCGGTGGTGGAAGGGGAGGTCGGGGGAGCCCTGGCCCCCGGTGGTGGAAGGGGAAAAGGGGCGAGCCCTGGCCCCCGGTGTTGGAAGGGGAGGGCGGGGGAGCCCTGGCCCCCGGTGGTGGAAGGGGAGGTCGGGGGAGCCCTGGCCCCCGGTGGGGGAAGGGGAGGTCGGGGGAGCCCTGGCCCTCGGTGGTGGAAGGGGAGGTCGGGGGAGCCCTGGCCCTCGGTGGTGGAAGGGGAGGTCGGGGGAGCCCTGGCCCTCGGTGGTGGAAGGGGAGGTCGGGGGAGCCCCTGGCCCCGGTGGTGGAAGGGGAGGTCGGGGGAGCCCTGGCCCCGGTGGTGGAAGGGGAGGTCGGGGGAGCCCTGGCCCTCGGTGGTGGAAGGGGAGGTCGGGGGAGCCCTGGCCCCCGGTGGTAGGAAGGGGAAATGGGGGAGCCCTGGCCCCCGGTGATGGAAGGGGAAATGGTGGGAGCCCTGGCCCCCGGTGGTGGAAGGGGAGGTCGGGGACCGCAGGCCACCCGTGGTGGGAGGGGAGGTCGGGGAGCCCTGGCCCCCGGTGGTGGAAGGGGAGGTCGGGGGAGCCCTGGCCCCGGTGGTGGAAGGGGGAGGTCGGGGGAGCCCTGGCCCCGGTGATGGAAGGGGAGGTCGGGGGAGCCCTGGCCCCCGGTGATGGAAGGGGAGGTCGGGGGAGCCCTGGCCCCCGGTGATGAAAGGGGAGGTCGGGGAGCCCTGGCCCCCGGTGGTGGAAGGGGAGGTCGGGGGAGCCCTGGCCCCCGGTGGTGGAAGGGGAGGTCGGGGGAGCCCTGGCCCCCGGTGGTGGAAGGGGAGGTCGGGGGAGCCCTGGCCCCCGGTGATGGAAGGGGAGGTCGGGGGAGCCCTGGCTCTCTTCCTGGGGATCACCCTGAGGGCACGTGTCCATTAATGTTTACAGCTGAATCCTCGGGGTCACTTACAGCTTCTGACGCCATTTTCTAAACGTCACAGTTTTGTGGCTTAAAAGAACTTGTCAAAAATCTTCACAAAAGTGACTCCCAGAATAATAAAACCACCCGGCTGGTCTCCTCCACAACCAGCGCCACCTCTGTCCATGGGCTGTGCCCGGTATTATGGCGCGGTTTTATTGAAATGAATGAATGCTGTAATACCAGACACAACCTGTGGACAGCGGGGGCGCTGTTTCCATGGGTTTCTAATCTTTTAATACTCATCCGGAAGAAGTAATTAACCTGTTAACAACTAGAGAACAATGAACGAAAAATCACCAAAAATAAGAAACTGCACAAAACAGAGCAATATAATTGGCCCCAAAACAGTCCGTCCTGTGCGATCCCCGTGGACCAGCGAAGAGAGAACCCACAGGAGAGAAGAGGAAATCCCAGCGACTATACTGGTCGCCTGATCACTGGCACCTCAGGAGTTAATCCCTGACCCATGGCTGGACTGCAGGACGACGGTGCCAGCCGGAGGCACTGCGGGGCGGCGCTATGCACGGGGCGGCGCTATGCACGGGGCGGCGCCATGCACGGGGCGGCGCTATGCACGGGGCAGGCCTCTTCAGCCGGTTTTGCATACTCTGTGGTTTGGCACCACGGCCGCCCTGGCAGGATCCTCTTGTAAACAACTGCACCAAGCGGTCACCACGAGGAGGGAAAACCTCTGAAGGAATCCATGAGCCGGAGAAGTTTCCATGGAAAATCACTGACGTCTGATGGGTCCGGCAGAGGCGGCGAGGAGCGAACACTAAGAATAGACGCATCTGTCACCGGCTGCTCCACATCCAGCGCCAACCTGCGGGGGTCCTACTGCACCGAGCCGTGGAGGTGACCGACGCCCCAGATGTCAGCGTCGTAACCCTGCCGCCCCCCCCCCCCCAAGCGTCGTGACCCTGCCGTCCCGCCCCAAGCGTCGTGACCCTGCCGTCCCCCCCCAAGCGTCGTGACCCTGCCGTCCCCCCCCAAGCGTCGTGACCCTGCCGCCCCCCCCCCCAAGCGTCGTGACCCTGCCGTCCCCCCCCAAGCGTCGGGACCCTGCCGCCCCCCCCCCAAGCGTCGTGACCCTGCCGCCCCCCCCAAGCGTCGTGACCCTGCCGCCCCCCCCCCAAGCGTCGTGACCCTGCCGTCCTCCCCCAAGCGTCGTGACCCTGCCGCCCCCCCCCAAGCGTCGTGACCCTGCCGTCCTCCCCCCAGCGTCGTCAACCTGCCGTCCTCCCCCCAGCGTCGTCAACCTGCCGTCCCCCCCCAAGCGTCGTCACCCTGCCGTCCTCCCCCAAGCGTCGTCGTCGTCATCCTGACCCTCCCCAAGCGTCGTCGTCATCCTGACCCACCCCAAGCGTCGTCGTCATCCTGACCCTCCCCAAGCGGCGTCGTCGTCGTCATCCTGACCCCCCCCAAGCGTCGTCGTCGTCATCCTGACCCCCCCCCCAAGCGTCATCCTGACCTCCCCAAGTGTCAGTGTTTTTTCTATCTCCTGTAATAATCTCACGTCACAGTCACTTCCTGCAGCAGTCTGCTTGCTACTCTGAGGGGCTCTGTATCTTACACCATCACATGACCACAGGCCACAGGTTGGTGGCGCCCACGGCTGCAGAGAAGAGACTTCTCCAAAATATGGGAGCCGAGGAACCTAGAAACATAACCGCCAGATACCCCTATGTGCATCAGAAGCTGCGCAGCGGGCACAACCCCCTCTAACAGGTCACCTAGAGCCCCCTGTGGGACATACAGTGCAGCCGGACTGTCTCCCCTCTCACAGCATGAAGTCTCACACAGAAGCTGCAGCTGCGCTCCCCCCATCCCCTCTCACAGAAGCTGCGCTCCCCCCATCCCCCTCACAGAAGCTGCGCTCCCCCCATCCCCCCTCACAGAAGCTGCGCTCCCCTCATCGCCCCTCACAGAAGCTGCGCTCCCCTCATCGCCCCTCACAGAAGCTGCGCTCCCCTCATCGCCCCTCACAGAAGCTGCGCTCCCCTCATCGCCCCTCACAGAAGCTGCGCTCCCCTCATCGCCCCTCACAGAAGCTGCGCCCCCCTCATCGCCCCTCACAGAAGCTGCGCTCGCCCCCCTCATCGCCCCTCACAGAAGCTGCGCTCGCCCCCCTCATCGCCCCTCACAGAAGCTGCGCTCGCCCCCCTCATCGCCCCTCACAGAAGCTGCGCTCGCCCCCCTCACAGAAGCTGCGCTCGCCCCCCTCACAGAAGCTGCGCTCGCCCCCCTCACAGAAGCTGCGCTCGCCCCCCTCACAGAAGCTGCACTCCCCTCTCACAGAAGCTGCAGCTGCACTCCCCTCTCACAGAAGCTGCAGCTGCACTCCTCTCATCCCCTCACAGAAGCTGCAGCTGCACTCCCCATATCCCCTCACAGAAGCCGCACGCCCTCATCCCCTCTCACAAAAGCTGCACTCCCCTCATCTCCTTAGCTGCTGCTCCCTCATCCCCTCTCACAGCATCCAGTCCCACAGAAGCTGCAACTGCACCCTTTTCCCCTCTCACAGCATGCAGTCTCACAGTACAGCTGCATCCCCTCTAACAGAAGCTGCAGCTGCACTCCCTTCATCCCCTCACAGAAGCTGCACTCCTCTCATCCCCTCACAGAATATGCAGCTGCCCTCCCCTCATCCCCACTCACAGAAGCTGCACTCCCCTCATCCCCTCTCACAGAAGCTGCACGACCCGCATCCCCGCTCACAGAAGCGGCACGCCCCACATCCCCTCTCACAGAAGCTGCAGCTGCGCTCCCCTCATCCCCTCTCACAGAAGCTGCAGCTGCACTCCCCTCATCCCCTCTCACAGAAGCTGCACTCCCCTCATCCCCTCTCACAGAAGCTGCACTCCCCTCATCCCCTCTCACAGAAGCTGCACTCCCCTCATCCCCTCTCACAGAAGCTGCACTCCCCTCATCCCCGCTCACAGAAGCTGCAGCTGCCCTCCCCTCATCCCCTCTCACAGAAGCTGCACGCCCCTCATCCCCTCCCACAGAAGCTCCACTCCCCGCCTCCCCGCTCACAGAAGCTGCAGCTGCGCTCCCCTCATCCCCGCTCACAGAAGCTGCAGCTGCACTCCCCTCATCCCCGCTCACAGAAGCTGCAGCTGCGCTCCCCTCATCCCCGCTCACAGAAGCTGCACTCCCCTCAGCTGCACCCTTTTCCCCTCTCACAGCATGCAGTCTCAGACAGATGCTGCAGCCCCCTTCTCCCTGGATTTGTGGACTTCTACACAGACAAGTGCTAGAGGTGACACCATATCCTATACATACAGAACAATCTCTCATTCTCATGTACCACTAATTTATGCAATAGTAATATTTCGGTCTCACCAGCCCTTCACCCTTCCAGTCATTGCACATAACACAAGCTACATTTTCTCTTTCACAGGCCCACTTTTCCCCCAAACGTAATGTAATAACTGAGCATTACCTGCAGGAGTGCGGCATAAGGCTAAAATATCCGTGAAATCCACATTGTCCTACCAGTGGCCAAAGCTACCCACGCCCCCCTAACATGGGGCACACATTATGGACACAGAGAGCTGGCCTCTTACCTTGACCCCCTCGTTGTAGCTGTCCCCTGCGCTGTTCAGCCCGGCAAGGTTGCTGAGGTGACTGGGAGCTCCCGGGCGAGGGGGTTTCTTTGGTGGAGCCGAGTGATCTGCAAACAGAGTCGAAGTGAGAATCCAGTATTACAAACTAAATGGATCTGAGGATACTTTTCCTGTACGAGGGGTCTGAAGAGCCTCCAGGGCTGTACGGTCTGATTCTGCCCTTGCAGGCACTTATTTATCACAGCCATTCCAAATCCAGGCAACCGCCCACCCATCAGGTGTCTGTCCCCCCCCCGTGACTACTGAAAAGTTTCCCATACAAGTCTATGGAGGGTCACAAAAGTTTCTTGTAGGAATACCCCTTTAACCCTGCCCTGCCTTGGGGTCATTTATCAATAGCCCCATTTGCCAGCTTTCAGCAGTCGCCCCTTTAGTCGTGACCCCCATGACACCTGCTCACCTGGTTTTCCAACGGGCTGATAGATGTGCTGATTGCCCGCCTGAAAAAGAGGAGAAAACAATTTATATCAGGTCATCAATACTGCGAGATCCGAGTCCTGGAAGGAAAGGGAGACATAAATCGTAGGTAATGTTGCAATAGTAAACCCAGCGGCCAAGAATGAAAAGCGACATCAGGTCACGGGCGGCGAATATTGGAACAAACACAGCGCGGGTGCCATGACGGTTGTGAATCAGGGGTCAATGGAAGAAATATCTACACTGCAGTTCTCATTCTGACCACTAGAGCACAACTGACTCCAGAAAGCCATGCCCATTTACGGCCTGCTGTGAAATGCATCACCCCTTCATTGTCAGACTGAGATATAGATATGTAAGTGGTGGGGTTATAGGCTAGGATAGGCCGTCATTTCCTGACCAGTGGGGGGGTCCGACTGTCAGGACCCCCAGCAATCTTCTTTTTCACGCTGTAGGTAATTATACCAGTTCCATTTACAACATTTGGACAGGGGAAGATGGGTGGAAGGAAAGGGGCTCATGCGCCCTATGTTTTTAGGGCAAGTGAGGGCACTGAAGGTTCACCAATCATGAAGGTGTATCCTAGTGACATGCTATTGCTTGCTGTGATGGCGGTAACATTTCTAAAACAAAAGTGAGAGGTGTGTTAACACCGAGTCACATGTCCCCGAGAACATTTACAGGCTCCAAATTTATGGCCCCCGGTGGCGCAAGGGAGCCCTGTCCTGGGGGGCACAGCCCACCTCCTATTGATTTCAGGTGGCACAAGGGGGCCCCATGCTGGGAGGGTGCAAGGGGGCTCGTCCTGGGGGGCGCAGCCCACCTCCTATTGATTCCAGGTAGCGCAAGTAGGGACCTGTCCCAGGTGGCGCAGCCCACCTCCTATTGATTCCAGGTGGCACAAAGGGGCCCGTCCCAGGCGGCACAGCCCACCTCCTATTGATTCCAGGTGGCACAAAGGGGCCCGTCCCAGGCGGCACAGCCCACCTCCTATTGATTCCAGGTGGCCCATGGGGACCCCATCCCAGGCGGCACAGCCTACCCCCTATTGATTTCTGGTGGAAAAAAAGGGCACCGTACCAGGCGGCACAGCCCACCTCCTATTGATTCCAGGTGGCACAACGGGGCCCCGTCCCAGGCGGCACAGCCCACCTCCTATTGATTCCAGGTGGCACAAAAGGGCCCCGTCCCAGGCGGCACAGCCCACCTCCTATTGATTCCATGTAGCGCAAGTATGGACCTGTCCCAGGTGGCGCAGCCCAACTCCTTTTGTTTCCAGATGGCCCATGGGGACCCCATCCCAGGCGGCACAGCCTACCCCCTATTGATTTCAGGTGACACAAAAGGGCCCCGTCCCAGGCGGCACAGCCCACCACCTATTGATTCCAGGTGGCACAAATGGTCCCCGTCCCACGCGGCACAGCCCACCTCCTATTGATTCCAGGTGGCACAAAAGGGCCCCGTCCCAGGCGGCACAGCCCACCTCCTATTGATTTCAGGTGGCACAACGGGGCCCCGTCCCAGGCGGCACAGCCTACCCCCTATTGATTCCAGGTGGCCCATGGGGACCCCATCCCAGGCGGCACAGCCCACCTCCTATTGATTCCAGGTGGCCCATGGGGACCCCATCCCAGGCGGCACAGCCCACCTCCTATTGATTCCAGGTGTCACAACTGGTCCCCGTCCCAGGCGGCACAGCCCACCCCCTATTGATTCCAGGTGGCACAACGGGGCCCCGTCCCACGCGGCACATCTCACCTCCTATTGATTCCAAAGAGACATTTTTATTCGCTACTTTACACAAGGCAAATTGATGCAAAAACACCGGAACGACCCGAGCTGTTATTTTTTTGCTCCCTTTTTGGGTATTTTTCCACCGGTGACCCCTGAAGGTCATTGCTCCGTTATCACAACATAAGAGTCCCTCTGAGGATACCAATAGCTCATGCTAATCGGCGATTCAGCAGACAACTGAACTGAGCGTCTGACAAATAGATTCCAAAAATAGTCTGGGGATAAACAATGAGACGACTAGAAAAACATTCAGAAAATTCATGTCAAATTTTCTATAAATCAAAACAGACGAATGGGAAGAAAAAGAAAAAAAAAAAGAAAAAAAAAAGAAGAATTCGAAGCAGATACAAACATCCCTCGTTCCTGTCTAGATTCAGGAGACGTCAGTAAATTTACAAGTTAGTTTTTTTTTTTTGCTTTAAATATATATTTTTTATTTTTAGAAACTATTTTTGTGAATGAGCTACTCAAACCCCTGCGGGCGGGTCACAGGGCATCATGGGACGAACAGGGGCGTCTCGTTCTCATACGAAATCTTGAAAAAGAACAAGGGTTGGGAAAAACGAGAAATAAAATTTGGAATTTAAATTTATTTATTTATTTTTTTTAAATAGGACATTTGGGTTTCAAATTCTCACAATCTCTGCTACTTGTCAGAGAATAGAAACACAACCAACCAATTCCATATCCAGACTTGACCTAGTCCTGCTCACACAGCTGCAGTTTGTTGCAGTGTATCGGTGACGGTGGAAAAAAAAATAAAATGCTTGGGAGAGCTGACCTGCTGTGAGGCTTACTTAGCAAGGGAGACAATGGGGAAATTGGGGAGGGGGGGGGGGTGTGTCAGACTCCTCCACCATTTTTTAAACCTACCAAGTGTATATCCGGTCAGTTCACCCCCCAAATTTTTTGCAGTCAAGTTACCATGGAGACACATAGACCAGTATGGGAGCTGCATACACAAATTTTTTAAATTTTTTTTTTTTTTTTTAAGAAAAATTGCTTCACTTCTGATTTATCACGGAAACAAATAAAAATGGAGCCCTGGGGACGGCCGGCGAGGCTCCAGCTGCCTGTCTTCTCCAGCCTCTGTTTACTTACCCTTTCGGGCCATTTTTTTCAAGTGCAATGCAGGAAAAATGTGCTTTGGCTCAGCAGTGACAAGATCTCAGCTCTGAGGCTGGAGAGCCCTACTCTGGGATAAGGAGGAGAGGACGAGGGAGGGCGCGGAGGGGGGATAATTCTGCTGTCGTCTTATCTAAACCTTGGATGATTCCAGCGATCCTTTCATGGACTTCCAACCACAGGCATTCGGAGCGCCCCTCACCCCGGGAACCGGGAGGTCGACCGCTTCATGGGATGAGAAAGGAATCCAGAGCAGAATATTTCAGTGTCACATGCGCTGGAGGAAGGAGGCGACGACTCCCGCTTCCTCTAGACGTGTAGAACTGTCACTTACAACAGGAGCCAAGCTATAGGAGGTGTCCGCAGGACTTATCTGCTCACAGGAAAGCTGGGTGACAAGTCGGTTACTATAATAGTCCCTGATTGGGAACGCTGTCTGCTCAGTTACCCCCAAACCCCATAGCACTGCAGACTGCTGTGCAGGAAACCGGGTGGCAAGAGGCGTTTCCATCATAGCTTCATTATAGGGGTGGTCACCCAGCTTTCCCAGACCCCAGAATGTAAGTGTCCCCTCCTTATACACTTTCCCGCAGAAGCCAACAGTTTCCGCCAGACACACTGCCATTCTGGGGTCTGGGAAAGCTGGGTGACAGCGTGTCTGGTGGAAAGTGTTGAAAACTGGGATGAAGTGTATAAGGAGGGGACACTTACATTCTGGGGTCTGGGAAAGCTGGGTGACGGTGTGTCTGGCAGAAAGTGATGAAAACCGGCTTCTGGGGTGAAGTATGTAAGGAACACCGACACTCTGAGGTCTGGGAAAGCTGGGTGACGTTCATGACGTTCCACCCAGCTTTCCTGCAATTCCAAACCTGAAAAGTGCAGCCGTGTGTGAGCTGAAAGGATGTGACATGTATAAGGAGGTAACATTCCGGGGTCTGGGAAAGCTGGGTGACAGCGTGTCTGGCGGAAAGTGATGAAAACTGGCTTCTGGGGTGACGTGTATAAGGAACACTGACATTCTGGGGTCTGGGAAAGCTGGGTGACAGTGTTCCCTCATTCAATTAACACCAGAAGCCAGAGTTTTCATCACTTTCCGCCAGACACACTGTCATCCAACTTTCCCAGACCCCAGAATGGCCGTGTTCCTTCCTCATACACTTCCCCGCAGAAGCCAGTTTTCATCACCCTGTTAGACAAGCTGTCACCCAGCTTTCCCAGACCCCAGAAATTCAGTGTTAAATCCTCATACACTTTACCCCAGTGGTTCCATCACTTTCCGCCATACACGCTGTCACCCAGCTTTCCCAGATCCCTGAATGTTACCTCCTTATACAAGTCACATCCTCTCAGCTCACACACGGCTGCACTTCTCATGCTAGGAATTGCAGGAAAGCTGGGTGGAACGTCATGAATGTCACCCAACTTTCCCAGAGTCCAGAGCGTCACAATGTCTCTACTGATACATGTAATATCCACTCATCTCCACAACACAACATTTTTCTTTGAATTCCAGGAAAGCTGGATGGAAAGAAGGGATTTTTTTTTACAGTCCCAAACCATGAATGAGCTTTCCCAGAGCTCAGAATGCTGCTTTACCATCCCTCAGCTACTGCTCAGGACTCTAGGAAAGCTGGGTGGAAACTTGGGCTTTCATTAAAGCTTTGTAAAAGAACTATCGGTTGTCTTTGCCAGACTGCAGAATGGCAATGTTGTATATTTGGGACTCTAGGAAAGCTGACAGCGGGCTTATCTATCAATTTCCATACTGCTGCAGATTGCATTAAGATTCAGGAGTATAGGAAAGCTGGGTGACTCCTCTGAAGCATTATAAAGCTTTCCTATACTCCTCAGAGGAGTGGTCACCCAGCTTTCCTATACTCCTCAGAAGGGCGGTCACCCAGCTTTCCTATGCTCCTCAGAGGAGTGGTCACCCAGCTTTCCTATGATCCTCAGAGGGGTGGTCACTCAGCTTTCCTATACTCCTCAGAGGGGTGGTCACCCAGCTTTCCTATACTCCTCAGAGGGGTGGTCACCCAGCTTTCCTATACTACTCAGAGGGGTGGTCACACAGCTTTCCTATACTCCTCAGAGGGGTGGTCACCCAGCTTTACTATACTCCTAAGAGGGGTGGTCACCCAGCTTTCCTATACTCCTCAGAGGAGTGGTCACCCAGCTTTCCTATACTCCTCAGAAGGGCGGTCACCCAGCTTTCCTATACTCCTCAGAAGGGCGGTCACCCAGCTTTCCTATGCTCCTCAGAGGAGTGGTCACCCAGCTTTTCTATACTCCTTAGAGGGGTGGTCACCCAGCTTTCCTATACTCCTCAGAGGGGTGGTCACTCAGCTTTCCTATACTCCTCAGAGGGGTGGTCACCCAGCTTTCCTATACTCCTCAGAGGGGTGGTCACCCAGCTTTCCTATACTCCTCAGAGGGGTGGTCACCCAGCTTTCCTATACTCCTCAGAGGGGTGGTCACCCAGCTTTCCTATACTCCTCAGAGGGGTGGTCACCCAGCTTTCCTATACTCCTCAGAGGGGTGGTCACCCAGCTTTCCTATACTCCTCAGAGGGGTGGTCACCCAGCTTTCCTATAACTCCTCAGAGGGGTGGTCACCCAGCTTTCCTATACTACTCTGAGGGGTGGTCACCCAGCTTTCCTATACTCCTCAGAGGGGTGGTCACCCAGCTTTCCTATACTCCTCAGAGGGGTGGTCACACAGCTTTCCTATACTACTCAGAGGGTGGTCACCCAGCTTTCTATCTCCTCAGAGGGGTGGTCACCCTGCTTTCCTATACTCATCTTAGGGGTGGTCACCCAGCTTTCCTATACTCCTCAGAGGGGTGGTCACCCAGCTTTCCTATACACCTCAGAGGCGGAGTCATCCAGCTTTCCTATACTCCTCAGAGAGTAGTCACCCAGCTTTCCCAAGCTCCAGGCAATGTTGCTGGTTTATGCTCTTTGCTCTTGAAGTGCAGCACCCCTGCAGTAGAGCCAGGTGACAATGACTGGAGGTGACACTTGCCCCTTTTTTGGCGACCGACGTTCGGCTTCTCCAAATCAGGATCTGTTCCCTCAGAATAAAAAGTATTTATAACTTCAGAAAGTAACGGCCACGAGAGCGGCTGGAGATGAGCGCCCTTGGCACCTATGGCCACAGGGTCACAGCACCAGCCGAAAATCAGAAGCAACTGGGAAGAACGCAGAGCATCGCCCCTCTTGATACAAGGTCATTCACCATAGGTGACAAGAACCTCGCACCTCCAGGAAACAGGCCTTCACCACCCAAGAAACCGCAGAGTAACACCTCCCCACCTAACACTGACACACGTGCACTACGCAGGCAAAGAGCGCAGATGGAGCAGAGCCGAACTGAACTAAGAGCGTTCAACATTCACAGAGCTTCAGAAATACAAAAATAAAACGTCTGCCACTTTCCAATACACTTTATTCCAATTCACTGACAGCAAGCGGAGTGCTTAAAACACAATCCTGGCGTCACCATTTTAGAGGGAAACTGTGCCCGAGAGACCCAAATAGGAGTGTTCCCATTCACTGACAGCAAGCAGGAGTGTTCCCATTCACTGACAGCAAGCAGGAGTGTTCCCATTCACTGACAGCAAGCAGGAGTGTTCCCATTCACTGACAGCAAGCAGGAGTGTTCCCATTCACTGACAGCAAGCAGCAGTGTTCACAACCACTGACAGCAACCAGGAGAGTTCACAAGCACTGACAGCAAGCAGGAGTGTTCCCATTCACTGACAGCAAGCAGGAGTGTTCCCATCCACTGACACAGCAGAGTGTTCCCATTCACTGACAGCAAGCAGGAGTGTTCCCATCCACTGACAGCAAAGCAGGAGTGTTCCCATCCACTGACAGCAAGCAGGAGTATCCCATTCACTGACAGCAAGCAGGAGTGTTCCCATTCATTGGCAGCAAGCAGGAGTGTTCCCATTCATTGGCAGCAAGCAGGAGTGTTCCCATTCACTGACAGCAAGCAGGAGTGTTCCCATTCACTGACAGCAAGCAGGAGTGTTCCCATTCACTGACAGCAAGCAGAGTGTTTAGAACACAAACTTGCTTTAATACAGAGGCTGAAAAACAGAACAACTACTCCTCCTCCTCGCACTGCTGACTGTTGTCATGTATCCAGTCTAGACAATCCTATGTGAGCTAAATACATCATCAATCTCCCGCTGTCCTAGGGCTGAGAGTCTGGCGCAATGTATCAGTGCAGATAAAACCTATAAGCTTGGATCCAAATGTAACCAAGCAGCAGATTTATTAGGTCCTGAGATGTAAGGGAGTAATCTAGCCGCCCAAGATGAGAATGGCAGATGCCACGAGCTGGACGCCATGCCCTCTTCATAGCTTTGAAGGGGGCACAGCAGCCGACGGGTCGAAAGTGCTGCAATCACCCAATCCTGACCTGGTGTCACCATTCCAGAGGGAAACTACCCCCGATCGACCGAAATAGGAGTTTTCACATTCACAAAGGTTCATAATTCCAAACATAAAATGCTCTGCCACTTTCTAATGCACTTTATTCCCATTCACTGGCAGCAAGCAGGAGTGTTCCCATTCACTGACAGCAAGCAGGAGTGTTCCCATACACTGACAGCAAGCGGGAGTGTTCCCAATCACTGACAGCTAGCGGGAGTGTTCCCATTCACTGACAGCAAGCGGGAGTGTTCCCATGCACTGTCAGCAAGCAGGAGTGTTCCCATTCACTGGCAGCAAGCAGGAGTGTTCCCATTCACTGGCAGCAAGCAGGAGTTTTCCCATTCACTGACAGCAAGCAGGAGTGTTCCCATTCACTGACAGCAAGCATGCTTGTTCCCATTCAATGGCAGCAAGCATGAGTTTTCCCATTCATTGGCAGCAAGCAGGTGTGTTCCCATTCATTGGCAGCAAGCAGGAGTGGTCCCATTCATTGGCAGCAAGCAGGAGTGTTCCCATTCATTGGCAGCAAGCAGGAGTGTTCCCATTCATTTTGGCAGCAAGCAGGAGTGTTTCCCATTCATTGGCAGCAAGCAGGAGTGTTCCCATTCATTGGCAGCAAGCAGGAGTTTCCCATTCATTGGCAGCAACAGGAGTGTTCCCATTCATTGGCAGCAAGCAGGAGTGTTCCCATTCATTGGCAGCAAGCAGGAGTGTTCCCATTCATTGGCAGCAAGCAGGAGTGTTCCCATTCATATGCAGCAAGCAGTAGTGTTCCCATTCATTGGCAGCAAGCAGGTGTGTTACCAGTCAAAGGCAGCAAGCAGGAGTGATCCCATTCAAAGGCAGCACGCAGGAGTGTACCCATTCATTGACAGCAAGCAGGAGTGTTCCCATTCATTGACAGCTAGCAGGTGTGTTCCAATTGACTTACAGCAAGCAGAGTGCTTAAATGAGAATCTTGTTCCTATACAGAGGCTGAAATCAGAACTACTCCACCTCCTTGCACTACTGAATTCTGCCATGTATCCAGTCTATGTGAGCTAAACACATCATCAATCTCCCTGCTGTGCTAGAGCTGAGAGTCTGGTGCAATGTATCAGTGCAGGTAAAACCTATAAGCTTGGATCCAAATGTAACCAAGCAGCAGATTTATTAGGTTCTGAGATGTAAGGGAGTAATCTAGCCACCCAAGATGGGAATGGCAGATGCCACGAGCTGGACGCCATGCCCTCTTCATAGCTTTGAAGGGGGCACAGCAACCAAAGGGTCAAAAATGCTGCAATCACCCAATCCTGACCTGGTGTCTCTATTCCAAAGGGACACTATGCCCGATTGACCGAAATAGGAGTGTTCCCATGCACTGACTGCAAGCAGGAGTGTTCCCATTCACTGACAGCAAGCAGGAGTGTTCCCATTCACTGACAGCAAGCAGGAGTGTTCCCATTCACTGACAGCAAGCAGGAGTGTTCCCATTCACTGACAGCAAGCAGGAGTGTTCCCATTCACTGACAGCAAGCAGGAGTGTTCCCATTCACTGACAGCAAGCAGGAGTGTTCCAATTCACTGACAGCAAGCAGGAGTGTTCCCATTCACTGACAGCAAGCAGGCGTGTTCCCATTCACTGACAGCAAGCAGGCGTGTTCCCATTCACTGACAGCAAGCAGGAGTGTTCCCATTCACTGACAGCAAGCAGAGACTGTGTATATTAGAAACTTATAGAATTTTTTTCTTTTTTAGGATGAAACACTGCTCCTTTAAGCTGAAATCTGCCGCCCCGTCTGAGCTCCATGGAAGCGGAGGTCTGCTTCACATCTAAAGCAGCTGCGCAGCACAAATATCCGGCGCTGGCCACTTACCGGACACTGAATGCTCCCGTCCACATGGTCCATGCTGCCGCGGGAGAGCCGGACGTCAGGCTTCTAAGGAGAAATGAAAAAAAGTGTATAACAAAAAACCCCCCAAAAAAGACTGCAAAGAAAAAATCTGCTCCGTGCAGCACTTGGGTCCGGTGTGAACACGGTGCAATCGATGCCAAGTGCGTCCTGCGTACCGTTCTGCCCAAGCAGCACTGGAAGACCTGCATGGCGAGCAGAGGACCCGCGGCCCCCGCGAGGCTCCTTCACCAGCACAAACACAGGACGAGCTGCAGCATTAATCCCGGCTTCCTGCGGGAGGAAAGGCTGATGTGCGCTCGTCTTGGCTGCCGCCGCCGGACTGGAAGTGGGGCCAATTACTGAATGGTTTTAGCATTGCACAAGCTGAGGAGGGAGGTTGTGATACAGGAAGAGCGAGGAGAGCAGCACAGATCATAAATAATCACCGGGGAAGGCTTCCTGAGGCCTGAGTCACCCAGATGTGTGAGGCAGGGAGAGCGGGGGTCACCAGGTAGAGGTGCGTGACCCCCGCCACAGCCAAATATATCAGCGGCTCTGCAGCACCTGGGCAGAGAGAGGCCAGGGAAAGTGACACAGACACCTGCCTAGAGCGCAGCTTCCGACAGACACCTGCCTAGAGCGCAGCTTCCGACAGACACCTGCCTAGAGCGCAGCTTCCGACAGACACCTGCCTAGAGCGCAGCTTCCGACAGACACCTGCCTAGAGCGCAGCTTCCGACAGACACCTGCCTAGAGCGCAGCTTCCGACAGACACCTGCCTAGAGCGCAGCTTCCGACAGACACCTGCCTAGAGCGCAGCTTCCGACAGACACCTGCCTAGAGCGCAGCTTCCGACAGACACCTGCCTAGTGCGCAGCTTTCCGACAGACACCTGCCTAGAGCGCAGCTTCCGACAGACACCTGCCTAGAGCGCAGCTTCCGACAGACACCTGCCTAGAGCGCAGCTTCCGACAGACACCTGCCTAGAGCGCAGCTTCCGACAGACACCTGCCTAGAGCGCAGCTTCCGACAGACACCTGCCTAGAGCGCAGCTTCCGACAGACACCTGCCTAGAGCGCAGCTTCCGACAGACACCTGCCTAGAGCGCAGCTTCCGACAGACACCTGCCTAGAGCGCAGCTTCCGACAGACACCTGCCTAGAGCGCAGCTTCCGACAGACACCTGCCTAGAGCTCAGCTTCCGACAGACACCTGCCTAGAGCGCAGCTTCCGACAGACACCTGCCTAGAGCGCAGCTTCCGACAGACACCTGCCTAGAGCTCAGTTTACCCAGTATCTAGGGCATCAGACCTTTCACGCCTTTGGTTTTGTGTCAGAAAGCTTTGCTCAATGTTAATTGCAATCCCTGTGTTTGGGGGGTGTCAACCAACTCCCTCCCTGGCAGCCCCCACTGTGCTGTCAGCAGCTCGGGTCTCTCTTTTGGAAGTTCACAAGAAAATTCTGATGCAATACGCACTTTACAGAACAGCACAACCTATCCGAAATGTAGACCATGGTGAACACGAGCTACAATATTCTGCTTCACCAACCTTACAAGACAGTGTGTCTCAAAGAGAAAGAGAGGAAGCGAATGCATGAGAAGGGAGAGGGGACGGGAAAGGGAGAAGGGAGAGGGGACGGGAAAGGGAGAAGGGAGAGGGGACGGGAAAGGGAGAAGGGAGAGGGGACGGGAAAGGGAGAAGGGACGGGAAAGGGAGAAGGGAGAGGGGACGGGAAAGGGAGAAGGGAGAGGGGACGGGAAAGGGAGAAGAGGAAGGGAAGAGGAAGGGAGAGGGGACGGGAAAGGGAGAAGGGGAAGAGGAAGGGAGAGGGGACGGGAAAGGGAGAAGGGGAAGGGAAGAGGAAGGGAGAGGGGACGGGAAAGGGGGAAGGGAAGAGGAAGGGAAGAGGAAGGGAAGGGGAAGGGGAAGGGAAGGGGAAGGGAAGAGGAAGGGAAGAGGAAGGGAAGAGGAAGGGAAGAGGAAGGGAAGAGGAAGGGAAGAGGAAGGGAAGGGGAAGGGAAGGGGAAGGGAAGGGGAAGGGAAGGGGAAGGGAAGGGGAAGGGAAGGGGAAGGGAAGGGGAAGGGAAGGGGAAGGGAAGGGGAAAGGAAGGGGAAAGGAAGGGGAAAGGAAGGGGAAAGGAAGGGGAAAGGAAGGGGAAAGGAAGGGGAAAGGAAGGGGAAAGGAAGGGGAAAGGAAGGGGAAAGGAAGGGGAAAGGAAGGGGAAAGGAAGGGGAAAGGAAGGGGAAAGGAAGGGGAAAGGAAGGGGAAAGGAAGGGAGAGTGAGAGAAAAAAAGAGAGCGAAAAGAGAGAGAAAAAAAGATCGAAAAAAGAGAGACAAAAGAGAGAAAGAGAAAAAAGAGAGAGAAAAAAAGAGAGAAAGAGAAAAAAAGAGAGAAAAAGAAAGAGAGAGTGAAGGTGCCATGTGATTCGGGGTCAGTGTAGGTCACAGTATCAAACTGAGGCAACAAAATGAAGAACTAATTCAGAAATAAATCTGTCCGTAATGAAAGCCGTTACCACTTTGCTCTACATTCCTAAACCCGAAAAATACCGCACAACACACACCGTTCACAGGGAGCAAAATGGAAAGTGTAAGAATACATGGGGATTAAAGTTTTATCTATAGCAGGAAAAGCTAAGAAACCAACATCATAGGTCCAACAGAGGCTTCACATAGATGATGGCTATAGAAAAACAATATTTGGTTCTGCACATCCCCAAAACTTTTTTTTATAAAAAAAATGAGCATAGGTGCGCACTGGTGTGACTGTAAGGCCCCGTTCACACGGCTTATTCTGCCGCGGATGGGCGCCGTACCCCGCGCCGGATTGGCGCTCCAGTCCGCCGCCAACCCGCGGCAGCAATTACGGTAATCCACTGCTCTCATTGAGAACAGTGGAATCCGTCGCTCCTCCCCGCTCGGCGAATCCGCCGCGGGGGGGAGAGAAAGTGTCATGCCCATTATTTACGGCGCGGACGCGCCGTAAAAAATTTGCATTGTCTATGGGGCCGGGAGCGGCGCCCCCGCCGCTCGCTCCGCCCCGCCCCTTATTCACGGCGGATTTGTGCGCTCAATACGGCGCACAAATCCGTCGGGAATAAGCCGTGTGAACACGGCCTTACATGCAAACACAATCCACTATCGGCAGCGCACTACTAGCACTAAAAAAAACTATCATAATGAACATAAGAATTTTTGGAAAAGCATTTCTGCTACTTAGAATACATGAAAAATGTTTGAGGTTGTTAGTTCACATTTTTGATCAAAACTGCTTAGTGTTAATCATGTGCTGCTGATAATTGATTGTGTTAGTATGATAGCTATGACATGATACATTTCTATTCCTTTACATAGGAGGCAGTATTATAGTAGTTATATTCTTGTACATAGGGGCAGTATTATAGTAGTTATATTCTTGTACATAGGAGCAGTATTATAGTAGTTATATTCTTGTACATAGGGGCAGTATTATAGTAGTTATATTCTTGTACATAGGGGGCAGTATTATAGTAGTTATATTCTTGTACAGAGGAGGCAGTATTATAGTAGTTATATTCTTGTACATAGGGGGCAGTATTATAGTAGTTATATTCTTGTACATAGGAGGCAGTATTATAGCAGTTATATTCTTGTACATAGGGGGCAGTATTATAGCAGTTATATTCTTGTACATAGGGAGCAGTATTATAGTAGTTATATTCTTGTACAGCGGAGGCAGTATTATAGCAGTTATATTCCTGTTCATAGGAGGCAGTATTATAGTAGTTATATTCTTGTACATAGGGGGCAGTATTATAGTAGTTATATTCTTGTACAGCGGAGGCAGTATTATAGCAGTTATATTCCTGTGCATAGGAGGCAGTATTATAGTAGTTATATTCTTGTACATAGAGGAAGTATTATAGTAGTTATATTCTTGTACATAGGTCACAGTATTATAATAGTTATATTCTTATATATCGGGAGAAGTATTAGAGAAGTTATATTATTGTACATAGAAACAATGAATTTCTGCTATGAATGCTTTAGGGCATGTGGGAATGGTTGTCTATTACGGATAAATATTGCTTTTTATATTTATAGTATTTGCAGTAGTTCACTGTCACTTTCTGTCGCCATGTGGTTAGTTTTTTTTTTAATAAGTGTTTGGATGAACTTTCTGTATTTAGATAAACATCCAAGAAATATAAAATAGACATAAGCAGATGTTGTGTATATTGACAACCGCTTATAATTACCAAAAAGCGCTCCTCCTTCTCCAGCCAGCGCTGGTCTTCCTCCATCTCTTGCTGTTGTCTTATTAGATGTTCTTCCATTAAATGTGTAGGTAAAACCTGCCCCAAACACCTCATGTCCAAGGGCCCCGAGTCCTGTGAGTAGATGGGCATGAAAGGTAATTACAACATACTGGACAAGACATTGAATACATCAAAGTCTGACATGTGCGGGTTCCGAAAGTGTAGGATTAGAATGGAGAGCTGGTCACTCTTGTGCACGACTCTCCATTATGTTCTATAGGAGTTCCCAGTACAGGGCAGAGCTGTGTTCTCCATTCTGTTCTATGGGAGTTCCCAGTACAGGGCAGAGCTGTGTTCTCAATTCTGTTCTATGGGAGTTCCCAGTACAGGGCAGAGCTGTGTTCTCCATTCTATTCTATGAGAGTTCCCAGTACAGGAGAGCGCTGTGTTCTCCATTCTGTTCTATGGGAGTTCCCAGTCCAGGGGAGCGCTGTGTTCTCCATTCTGTTCTATGGGAGTTCCCAGTACAGGAGAGCGCTGTGTTCTCCATTCTATTCTATGGGAGTTCCCAGTACAGGGGAGCGCTGTGTTCTCCATTCTATTCTATGGGAGTTCCCAGTACAGGAGAGCGCTGTGTTCTCCATTCTGTTCTATGGGCGTTCCCAGTACAGGGGAGCACTGTGTTCTCCATTCTGTTCCATGGGAGTTCCTAGTCCAGGGGAGCGTTGTGTTCTCCATTCTCCTCTATGAGAGTTCCCAGTACAGGGCAGCGCTGTGTTCTCCATTCTGTTCTATGGAAGTTCCTAGTACAGGGGAGCGCTGTGTTCTCCATTCTGTTCTATGGGAGTTCCTAGTACAGGGGAGCGCTGTGTTCTCCATTCTGTTCTATGGGAGTTCCCAGTACAGGGAAGCCCTGCTTTCTCCATTCTGTTCTATGGGAGTTCCTGGTACAGGGGGAGCCCTGCTTTCTCCATTCTGTTCTATGGGAGTTCCTGGTACAGAGGAGGGCTGTGTTCCTGAGCAAATCTGAACAGCTCTCCATTTTGAGCTGATACTTATGGGGGCCCAGAGACCCACACCTATCAGACTTTGATAGCATATCCTATCGATATACCATCAAAGTCCATGGTGGGATCACCTCTTTAATAGCAGCCATATTCCTCCTAAGGAGTGTAGGTGCTTTATTACTCCACGTACCTCCATGTTCGCCTGCCACATGTTGATGTCTTGCGTTCGATGGTTCCAAGAGTCATGATGGTCTAAGACTGTGGCCTGGCCGGGGTAAATATTTCCAGCCATAGATGGGATTCTGTGGGTAACGGGATAACCAGACACCTACAGGGGAAAAAGACAATTATACAATCACACTCGTTAGACTAATGGTCCCCAATCTGTTGCTCTTTGGCTATTACAGAACTAACAGCCTGCACCTACCAAGACCTGCTCACAGTTCTAGTTCTGCATCAGCTGGAGGGCAACAAGTAGGAGACCATTGCATAAGTTGATGAGTAAAGAGTAAAGCAGGTTGCAAAAAAATTCCTACCCCATGAATGGTTCCTTATTTTTAAACATTACAGGCTCAAACTTGAATTTATTTTGGTTCCATTTTATGTTCTAGAGTAACACAATGTAGTAAGTATTTGTGATGTGTAAAGAAAATGATGCAAGCTTTTCCAAAAAATTTTAAAATAAATAACTGAAAAATGTAGTGCTCATATGTATTCAGCCCCCTGTACTCCGATATCCCTAAATAAAATGAATTGCCTTTAGAAGTCACCTAATTCAGAAATAGAGCACAGCATCATGAAAACCAGGGAACACACCAGAAAGCTCACGGAAAAAGATGTGGCAAAGTGTATTGCAGGGTTAGGCTTTCACAAACTAGCCCAAGCTCTGAACATCTCAGAGCACTGTTCAATCCATCATCCATAAATGATAGGCTTAAGATACAACTGCTAACCTACCAGGACATGGCCGTCCACCTAAAGTTACAGCTCAGGCACGGAGAGCACTAAGCAGAGAAGCAGCTAAGAGGCCCAGGATCACTGTGGAGGAGCTGCAGAGATCCACAGCTCAGGGGGGAGAATCTGTCCACAGGACAACGGTTAGTCGTGCACTCCACAAATCTGGCTTTTATGAATGAGGGGCAAGAAGAAAGCCATAAGAAGTCCTGATTGCCGAAAGCTCTGTAGGGGACACAGTAAAGCTGTGGAAGAAGGGGCTCTGGACAGATGAGACCTAAATGTGTCCTACAAAGTACTGACTCCAGGGCTGAATACATTGCACATAGAGGTGTCCTACAAAGTACTGACTCCAGGAGCCGAATACATTGCAGATAGAGATGTCCTACAAAGTACTGACTCCAGGCTGAATACATTACAGATAGGGGTGTCCTACAAAGTACTGACTCCAGGGCTGAATACATTGCAGATAGAGGTGTCCTACAAAGTACTGACTCCAGGAGCCGAATACATTGCAGATAGAGATGTCCTACAAAGTACTGACTCCAGGGCTGAATACATTACAGATAGAGGTGTCCTACAAAGTACTGACTCCAGGGTGAATACATTGCAGATAGAGGTGTCCTACAAAGTACTGACTCCGGGATGAATACATTCAGATAGAGGTGTCCTACAAAGTACTGACTCCAGGGCTGAATTTCAAATTTCAGATAAAGGTTGTCCTATAAGGTACTGATCCCGGGCTGAATACATTGCAGATAGAGGTGTCCTACAAAGTACTGACTCCGGGGATGAATACATTGCAGATAGAGGTGTCCTACAAAGTACTGACTCCGGGGGCTAAAAACATTCCAGATAGATGTGTCCTACAAAGTACCGACTCTGGGGCGATTTCATTGCAGATAGAGGTGTCCTACAAAGTACCGACTCCAGGCTGAATACATTACAGTAGAGGTGTCCTACAAAGTACGATCAGGGCTGAATACATTTCAGATAGAGGTGTCCTACAAAGTACTGAACTCCGGGCTGAATACATTGCAGATAGAGGTGTCCTACCAAAATACTGACTCCGGGGCTGAATACATTGCAGATAGAGGTGTCCTACCAGTACTGACTCCGGGGCTGAATACATTGCGATTTGAGGTGTACTACCAAGTACTGACTCCGGGGCTGAATACATTGCAGATAGAGGTGTCCTACCAAGTACTGACTCCGGGGCTGAATACATTGCAGATAGAGGTGTCCTACCAAGTACTGACTCCGGGGCTGAATACATTTGCACCAAACACTGTTCTGTTTTTAAATTTGCAAAAATTTGGAAAAACGCTTATTTTCTTTACACTCCCCATATACTTGCTACTTTGTGTTGCTCGATCACATAAAATATCAATAAAGTATATGAAAGTTTGTGGCCGTAACATTTAGAAACTAAGAACAGGGGGAGGAAGACGTTTGCAGCCCACTGTATATTGGTCATCTACTCTAGTCACATCCAGAGCAGCAATCTGAACTTTTCCCTGCTAGGTCAGGATCCATACAGACGTGTGCGGCATTATGGGAAATGCAGAGCTTTCATCATGCATGCACAACACAAAGGTGTGGTGCATTAAAAGGGCTCAGGTTCGATGCAGAGCAAGCAGAATTGCAGATGGAGCTTTAGATGTGACTGGAGCACGAGACAGATG